>SJYC01087091.1:0-45480 GCA_006408675.1 Madoqua kirkii | reverse complement strand
GAATTATAGGCATAATTCAAGTATATTTTTGTTTCAATAATTTTTTCCAAAAGAAAAAAAAAGGTCTAATAAAGGAGAGAGATTTTTTTGAGAAAACATCTTATTTTTAATTTTCATAAGTCAAACACTTTTACTATTTTAAAATTTGCTGTATAATACTGAACTTTATGCTAATTTACCATAATTTAATTTGTTTTACATACAAATTGTTTTCACACTAGTAACATGCTACAGGAACTAAAATAAGAATTCATTTGTTTAATAATCCCTTTATAGAAACTCCTGGGGTCTAATGAGGCGGGAATCTGAGAAGTAGTGACTTTAGGGCTTCAATTGGCATTTTGTTTGTTTATTTTATCCCTTGTCAGACTCAATTTTAATTTCCGTGGAGAATCCTCATAACTTAGGGGAAACTGTAAAGATGAATAACAAACATAAAGGTAATTTGTGAATTATATCTGTGTTTGACCTAAATCCTTATTCATTCTTAAGAGTATCAAGTTATTTTTATATCATTTTTCCCCTTAAATTTGTGACTATTTTCCTGAAATTTAAAAATCACTCAATAGGAACTAATTAGAATTTCTTTCTCTGAAGACATTTAAAAAACATAAATATCCTTCTGAAATCCCCCTCCCACATCATTTCATAGTATCACTGGCCTTCCATTCATCTAATCTTCGGGTATTTGAGATCTTTCTAACCTTAAATCACTTACACGTGCTATTATTTTCCTCCAGCTAATTACTAATTTTTAAAACTTCACCAGGAAAATTCGCCTTCCTCAGAGTCTTGCCCTAACTCTTTCACTGACTCTATTGATGCTTTTGAACTGTGATGTTGGAGAAGACTCTTGAGAGTCCCTTGGACTGCATAGGAGGAAGTAGGCCAGCTCTGCGTGTCCTAGCCAGCGATCTAGAAACTTTAGTGTGCCTGTGGACCACTGAAGGTCTTGGAGCAATAAAGACTCTGGATCAGCAGACCTGAGGTGGGGTGTATGGGTGTGAGAGCTGGACTGTGAAGAAGGCTGAGCGCCGAAGAATTGATGCTTTTGAACTGTGGTGTTGGAGAAGACTCTTGAGAGTCTCTTGAAATGCAAGGAGATCCAACCAGTCCATTCTGAAGGAGATCAGCCCTGGGATTTCTTTGGAAGGAATGATGCTAAAGCTGAAACTCCAGTACTTTGGCCACCTCATGCAGAGTTGACTCATTGGAAAAGACTCTGATGCTGGGAGGGATTGGGGGCAGGAGGATAAGGGGACGACTGAGTATGAGATGGCTGGATGGCATCACGGACTTGATGGACGTAGTCTGAGTGAACTCCGGGAGTTGGTGATGGACAGGGAGGCCTGGCGTGCTGCGATTCATGGGGTCACAAAAAGTCGGACACGACTGAGCGACTGAACTGAACTGAACTGAACTGAGGTGGGGTCAAGTTCCTATAAATCAAACAAGCTCCTGGTGAGGTCATCATGCTGGTACATGGACCACACTTTCAGTAGCCATCTCTGAGTAGTAAGAAATAGTTTTGTTCCAACAGAGCTGTAAAAAGATGGGAAGGGGAACTTGCCTGGTGGTCCAGCGGTTGGGAATCCACCTGTCAATGCAGGGGACATGAGTTCAATCCCTGGTTCAGAAGGGTCCACATGTTGTACGGCAACAAAGCCCCTGCACCTCAACTGCTGAGCCTGTGGGCCGTAGAGTCCATGCTCTGCAACAAAAGTCACCACAGTAAGCCCATACACCACAGCCAGAGCATCACCCTGGCTCACCACAGCTCCAGAAAGGCTGTGGGCAGGAAGGAAGACCCAGCACAGCCTGGGCCTGTGCTAGTAAACAATTAACAAATATTTTTTTAAAAGATGGAGGATGGGAATCTGTCAATAGTGACAATAAGTTTTCTCAAGAAATGCTGTGTAATACATGGACAAGTACAACCTTCTATTTTAGCCCAGTTCTACAGTATAGGGACTCCATTTCTTCATTTGATCACCCCCTTCAGATTCAGTTCCCTCATCTTAAAAATGGGGATACTGAAAATCAACTTGCAAGGGTGGTGATAAGAATTAAATGAGTTGAGGGTGCAAGGCACCTCTCATAATCTCTGCAGAAAGTGAGAGTCATCTTGAAAAGGAAGAAGATTGTTGAAAAGGAGGGAGATTGTTCAAAGGTATAGGTCTTCTTCCCTTCACCTCAATTACCCGCTTCGACACTTGAGACGTTCAAGCCGAGTCTCAATCGACACCCACGAAGGAAGTTACAGTGAGCACGCTCACCTCAGGGTGCACGCATCGATCACCCCGAGACTCTGCAGCACGACTCGCTGATCCGCAGAACCGAGGGCAGTGATTTCCGAGAGGCGAGCCCCTGGCAGCACCAGATCACTCGACCCGCCATTGTTGGGAGCTCCTCTATTGTGCCCGCAGGCTAGACCAACAGGCTGGAATCAGCAGCTAATGACAGCTAAGAAGTGAATCAACGGTTCAGTACCGATGTACACGGCTGCATAAAGGTGTTTCCATCAATACTCTTTAGAAAGAGCGTTTCATACAAATACTTTCCACTTACACTGTCTTTCAAGAGCTTCATTTGAGCCTTAAAAGAACCCTAGGAGTGAGGCTTTTCATCCCCATTTGCTAAACAGGGAAGCTATCTGTGAGCTGCCCCGGCCCCTCCCCACCCAGGATGCCCAGGACCAGCCCCACAACCTGGTTCTGAGCTCTCCCCTCTGCACTCCCGTGCCCCTCTGAATGAATCCTTAACTCTTTGGATCCAAACAATAGGTAAGCACCTTTCTTGAGCCAAGTCTTTCACAAGGGAAAGAAAAAAGCTTCAATTAAAGACTTGAACATTCAGAAGCATTTGCTGGCGGCTACTCCAAATCTGTCCTCTTATAGATCAGGTCACTAAAGTTCAAAGAAATGCAGCAACTTGCCTAAGTTCTCGCCTGAAAATGGAAAAACACATCTGTAAACATTCCTTTAATCCTGCGTAGCAGCTTTTAATATCCCACACTCCAGGACATCCCGGGTTCTCATTTTTGTTTCAAATTCTTTCTGACCTGCTATAATTACCAATTAATCTGGGGCCGTAACATACTTACTCTAACAAACATGTAGAATCTTGAGATTTCCATCAGGAGAGAAAGCAAGCCTCCAGTCATCTTGTCCTCTTTAAGTCCAATATTCTTAGGTGATTGTGTGTTAATATTTAAGGGTAAGAGGTATGGCTAAGGCACCAAAGCCAACCAGGACTGGTGCTGAAAAGGTTCAGTCAGCACTGGTGGGAAGAGTCACATTTACCATCTTCTCAAAAGTGAATTCGCCAAGGACTGGCCACTCTCCATTCCGTTTCTGCTACTTCCTTAATCAAAGCTGAACAGAATAAATTGCAAATAAAAAGGGAGAAAGAAAACATTAAATATGAAAGGCCAACTTGCTTGCCTATATTTTTAGTTCAAGTGACAGTTTTAAAATTACAAAGGTAAAACCCCTTTGCTAAATCGGGTTTTAAATGTGCCATTTGTCAAACTGGTACATTTTTACGATTTCTAAAACTACTGTTTTATCACGAGAGGTAAAAATACAAAGTGGGGGTATTATTCTTCATTTCCACCACCACCACCGCGTTTGCATTTGGTGGGGGGCGTTGTTTTTCTAGGCGGGAGACTGGGCTGTTCTCAGCAAAACGCTTAGACACATTTTCATTCAGGGAACAAGGCTGTCAGATCATTTTCCAAACCCAGAGCTGTTATTGTTTCACAGAAATAGGGAAAATGATCCTTATGCTATCACAGAATTTCATAGCTGAAAGCGACACAACAGGTCCTCTCGAGCAGCGCCCTCTCTTCACAGATGAGAAAGCTGAGGCCAGAAGGGTGACTAGACTTGCCTGTGCCGCCCTGGCCTTTCCGAGGCTGAGCCTGGCCTGGGTTCCGTCCTCTCCACAGCTGACAAGTGTTTTGGCCTCACGAAACAATGCCTTTCCCCGACACTACACGGCCCTAAACCATCAGTACTTTCTGGTTTTGCCCCCAGGTCTCTTCTCCTCTTCCAGAGTTAGTAGCTTGACTTCTAGAATGACCCTAACCCAGAAACCTGCAGAGTCTTTGTAGAGATGACCCAGAGCAAAATACCTTTTCTGCAGTCAAGGTCAGCACCAACTCGCTGTTTCATTATAAAAGGGATGAGGGTATCTGGGAATGAGAGGTGAGAAAGGAACAGTATCTCTGACAGAAGAGGAAGCTTACAAAGGGAACAAGAGAACTCTCCTCCACCCCAACGAGTGTGCCTTTTCGCCACGATTATCTTGAACAACAGCTTTGTTCGTCTTCCCTGAGATGGAAAGGAGAAGGGAAGAGAGACTGATTTGAGTCACTCGCAGGCACTCTGTACAGCTGCGGAATCTGTGCCTCAGAATATAAATAGCTATGCTGATAGGAAGTGGGCTGAGACTGTCATCAAGCCACGCAAACAGCACTGGAGTGGATTCTCTGACCAGGATCTGCCTCAGATCCTGTAAGAGCCTCTGACCAAAGCCCCAAGCGCTCTGCAGCCCTCCATGCTCACATCTTAAGCGGAAGCTCCAGTAAGACATTTGTTGTTACTGTTGTTTAGTAGCTAAGTCGTGTCTGACTTTTTTGTGACTCTCTGGGACTGTAGCCCACCAGGCTCCTCTGTCCATGGGATTTCCCAGGCAAGAATACCGGAGTGATGGATTGTATAAGACACTTGTAGATGGTCTTACTTAATGCCATCCTGGGAAGATCCCCTGGAGGAGAGCATGGTAACTCACTTCAGTATTCTTGCCGGGAGAATCCCAGGGACAGCAGAGCCTGGTGGGCTACAGTCCATGGTGTTGCACAGAATCAGACACAAGTGAAGGGACTTAGCATGCAAGAGCCAGGACCCACTAAAGTTATCCATTTCCATCCTTGCCTGTGATGACAGACCAGTCCTGGTCTGGGCACAAGGAGACACCAGCAGAGGAGAAAGCACCGATTAAATATAAAGTGCCACCTAATGGAATTAGAGCTCTCAGACTGAAACAGAAATTTGAATTTTGCTAAAAAAAGGGGGGGTTCTCACCATATGATTCATTATTAATAAAAGAAAAAGTGTGTATTCACATTTGCTAAATATTTTTCACTCATTTATGGCCAAAAAAAGTGCTTTAAACCCTATAATTTGGTCACCAATTAGTCTTTGATTTACTCTGATGTACTTAGAGGTTTTTTAATATTAAAAAAGGCTTGCAGCTGAAAATTTACATTTAAAAAGTAATTAATGCCAATTCAATGAAGAAATCCTCAGTTTCCTGCAGAATCACATTGAACTTCAAGTCCTTTTAAAGGATGGAAAGAATTGATCATCAGCTAAGAGGTTCTTCCTTGGCTCTCTGTTGCACAAAAGTCTTTCTCCAGGTAAATGGACATCAGACCCCTTCCCACTTCTCTTAGCTTTGTCTCCATCACTCTTCATACCTACGTGTGTTGTTACTCAGAAGAGAGCATTTGACGAACGGTTACTGTCAAGTTCCATTCCTCCCTGTTCCAGCTGAGTGCTTCTCAGACACAGACGGTCACCAGGACAGTGATTCGAGCAGAGCCGCTTGCGTCTGATGGCGGCTGAAGTCCTCCCGCCCATCTCTTTATTACTCTCTTGGTTTCTGAGCCATCATACACAGAGCTATCTCCCCAGTGCGAACTCACGTCTCATTCTCCATCTCCCTCTGTCACCCCCCGAAAACAAGAGCCCCTTTTTGGGGTGGGAGGGTATGAGGGCCTGAAGCGCTGGCGGCCACAGAGCTGCAGTCTAGCTTGCGATAACCATCCTGCCATTAGAAGAACTGCAACTGTTGGAAAACTAACCTCTGCAAGGCTTTCTGATCTAGATAAAGGAGAGTTTCCTTTTTGTTTCTTGGGTTTCTTTCATTTTTTTAAACTTTTTATTTTGTACTGGGGTTCAGCTGATTAATAACGCTGTGACAATCGCAGCTGAACAGGGAAGGAACTCAGCCGTACATACACATGTATCCATTTTCCCCTAAACTCCCCAACCAACCAGACTGCCACATAACTTTGAGCAGGATTCCATAAGCTATACAGCAGGTCCCTGTTGGTTATCCATTTTAAATACAGCAGGTCTACCTTCTCTTTTGAACCTTCTGGTTTTTTCAAGTTTATTGGCATACACTTGAACAAAATGCAGTTCACTGAAATTTTCCCTTTAGAACAATGTCGCTGGGGATACAGTATCTCTGGGTGTTTCTGGCATGTGCAGTGCATGTCATTTTACTCTCACACTATCCCATTCAGATGTAAACACTTGGCTCACAGGTCTCCTTACCCCCAGAACCCCAACTGGAGGCGAGGAGGCAGAGAGCAACGTAGGAATCACTAGCACATATGGTCTCTGATGTGTTCAGATCTAAATATCAGGCCTGTAATGCAGAGTTTCCATGTGGATTTTGATCAACAGCAGAAAGCCAGAAAGCATAAAATCATTGGATCATTGTTGCTGAAATTCTCAGTTCACAGCAAAGTGTGGTCCGAGCTCCCTGACCTGCCTTCCTCAGCACGCACTGATGCATGTACAAGCCACTTGCAGTTACTGAGCAAGGACTCTGTGCCAGGCATTCTGCATATGTCAACTCCACAAATCCACAGAGACAATGTTCCGATTCCCATTTTATTGATGAGGAGTCTAAGGTTTCTCAAAGAAATCACCTGCCCAACATGATTTAGCTTGTGAGTGGCAAGCCTAAAATTCAAACCAGTTCTGTCAAGCTCCAGATACTACATTCTAGATAAATCTGAAAAATGGGATGTATTCAGCTCCAAAGTTTACATTTGGAATTGGAACATACAGTTGGTAACTTCTGAATGAATGCTTTACACACTTGATCCTTGAACAACACAGGTTTGAACCGTCCAGGTCCACTTATACACGAGATTTTTTTCCTCTACATGCATATTTATAGCTCTATGTAAACAGCAATTGGCTGAATCCCCAGATGCAGAATCATGGATATGGAGGCTGATGGTAAAATTATGTGATTTCTGACTACCTGGAAAGTAGCACCCCTAAACCCCATGTCATTCAAAGGTCAACTGTATTTTTAAAATCTTGATGATTTCTAGGTTGTGATTATCTAAAGACATTAACATCGTAAAGGATTCGGATGTTGCTTTTGGCATCTTCACTTAGCAGTTGTTTGCTGGGCACCTCGATGGAGGTGAAGGGCCCGGCCAGTGGAAAAGGTGGGCTCTATGGGATGTGGATTAACTGTCCCTAGTAACTCAGCAGAAGTCCTCTCTGCACATCTCTGTCTTTCTCAATTCACAGCAGCTTGCATTTCTGGAAAGGCCCACCTTCTGCTCCAAACCACCCTGCAGGGTAGTGGCCTCTGTCTGCTCTCCATGATCTCAAATCAAAGCATGGGCTCCAGACCTGAAATGTGAGGAGTCTGTAAAGTGTTCCTACATTGCCCCTGAACAAGTTTCTTTCAAATCCGGTAGTCTCGGGGTTGCTTCCCACAGGGAGCCCTGAGCAGTCCCACAGACCTGTCACCCCTCCCAAGCTGGTCCCGTCCACAAGACAGACCTCCTGTATTCATCCCCTCTGTCGGAGGTAGTTCCCATCAACTGAGCCTAGGTGTGCAGACCTGCTCTGAATCTTAGCACAATCAGGGTCACCAGGGCCCCCCGCTTCACCAGCCCTCTTCCCCAGAAGCCAGGGTTGTTTTCTTGTATGCAGAGAAGGTGGAGCTTGAACACGTGTGTAAATGCCTCCTGGCCCATTCTGCCTCCCACTTGGCTCTCACATACTCCAACCCCCGCCTCTCAAGGCCCCACCTGGAGAGCTATGAATGGACCAGCTCAGACCCACTGAGTACTGTAGGCATCAGACGCTATCCTTGGATGCCAGCAGCTCTTGTTAGATGGCTCCTGGCTCATCCCTCATTCCCAAATCTAATGAAAGGTCCTTTCCCAGGACCAGCTCACTCTCACCACTTGCGGTTCCAGTTGCTGCTTAAGCTGCTTCAAACACTTGTTTTCAGGACTTCGCCACTTTTCTTTATATATATTAAAAAAAAAAAGTTGATTCTTTTAAAAATGCATTTACTCTTACTTTTCAGCTGTGCTGCAGGGCATTCAGGATCTTAGTTCTCCGACCAGGAATTGAACCTATGCCCCCTGAAGTGGAAGGACCAAGTCTTAAGCCCTGGACCACCAGGGAAGTCCCTGGATGCCCAGCTTTCAAGGGCTTCCATCTGAACAGGCTTCAACACCCCTCCCACCACTCTAGCTGTTCCTCCCCTCAACGCCATTACAAGGAAGAAGGGAAATGATGGTGTGCCCTCTCTTCTAGTAACCTGTCATCAATCAGATAATCCATTTTTAATTAGAGCCATTCAGGGTGACCCTACAGTAACAGGTCAGTCTCATCTGGGCATTCTAATTAAACATCGCATGGGGCTCTAGTTCAGGTATTTGGAGACGTGTTTAGAAATATCCAAATAATGACCAGTTTCTTCGTGGTTTAACTTCAAGGACTGCCTCCGTGGAAACCCAGGGAGAGGCCCAGCCAAGACCATTCAGGTGTGGATCTCCAGCAGTGGTCTCCTCAAGTCTCAGGACCCTGTGCCCCGGGGGCAGTGTAGCAGGTGCTGGAGGGGCCATCCACTCAGCCCCCACTGGGGCGCACAGAGAGCAGCCACCCCACCAGCAGCTTAGCTTTGGAAGCTAAAGAAAACCTGAACTGTAGAAACGACATTATTTCTCTAGCAATTTCATCCTCTGCTAGAATGAAAACCAGCACTGCCAAAAAGTAGATTTTTCAACCTCTGTAAGCCTCAACGACAGGAACCTGATTGCTTACATGACTCACGGTGGCTGACTTGCAGATACGCGGTGGCACTTGATTCTAACAGCCTCCTTCCTGAGTCGGAGGCTGCCTCCCACGCAGCCAACCTAATGAGTGATACTAAGTGTACTGTTAACTATATCACTCCGTTAATTGCTCAATCTAAATTAATCAGATATTCGGAAATTTCTCTTGTTTTTCCAAAGGCT
Source organism: Madoqua kirkii (assembly GCA_006408675.1). Classification (NCBI taxonomy): domain Eukaryota; kingdom Metazoa; phylum Chordata; class Mammalia; order Artiodactyla; family Bovidae; genus Madoqua; species Madoqua kirkii. The sequence goes on along the minus strand of SJYC01087091.1, from coordinate 36,404 downwards.
CCTGGTAGAGCAGACTTAAAAGAATCAGGGTCTCTCTTAATGAGGCAATAACAATATTCAGTTTTTATGTGCTGCCCTACCGCCTCTAACTCAAAAGCTTACTGTGTCCGTACAGGCAAAGGGAAGTACAGGGCCAAGCAATTGCCTGTAAATATAATTGCTGTAGCGATTTAACCTGGTTCAACTGGCTGAAGGAATATTTTCCACAAATAGCAATTTAAAATCTGAATTATATTCATAATGACCTTGGCTCTCAATGCGTTCCTTGTTTCATTAGATCTCAGCACCCCAGAATAATAATGCCAAAGGACCATATGCTTCCTTTTAAAAGTCCCTTTGCTGCCTCTGTACCAGCCAAAATATTATCTCCAGGAAAATTTCTCCTCCCAGAGGGGTGCCAGAAGGAATCTGCAGTCAGTGACAGTCTTCCAGATTTAGGCAATATCTGAAACTGGATTTTAGAAGTCAAACAGGTGACCCTTTACTTGTGTGATGTGAAGGAGGCCAGATGAGAACTTCCAACCAAAACATCACCTCCCTTAATTTAATTTGATGCTGAAATTATAGAATTACTTGAAGGTGTTTTAGTCTCCAGGACAAAGAACACAAAGGGAAAAACCTGTGGTAAGTAATCAAAAAACCTTAATTGAAGTTTCTCTGCCACTTACTAGCTGTGTGACATTGCCCAGCTGCTTCACCAAGCTGAGCTTTAATTCTTTATATGTCAGTAGTGATAGTACCAACTCCATATTAACACTGTTGCAAGCATTAAAAGGGAATTGCACTTATTTAAAGCTCTTAGGTAAGTTCATGGAAATCAAAGCAGCTCATAAATGCTAACTCTTTTGTTTTTGATGGCAATGGCATCAATATTGTTACTACAAGTTAATCAAAGCATGGTAAGAAGAAGTTAATGTTGACTGCTAACTCATAGCTGAGGCGAGGAGGAATAAGGAACAAGATCAAGAAGGTTTTGTAGGCCAGTACCCTGGACAGCTGCCTTGGTGGAAGACCTCTCAGGTCCAGAGAAAGAAGAGCACTTGCCTCTAAACATCTCCCATCCCTAAGGTCTTAACACTCGGCACCATTTCAGGGACAGAGGTGAACTTTTTTTACCCCAGGTCACTTGTATTAACTGCTCTGATCTTTCTGTGGCCTACACCAAGACCACAACAATAAAAACAACAACGCGATCAGCAGAGGGGCAGCTGTGGTGGCTGGAGGACCTGCGATCAGGGTGCAGCAGGGCAGCAGTAATCCAGAAGGATGGAGGACCTTGCAGAGTTTCTGAGGAGCTCGAGGTGACCCCAGGGCCGAGCTTCAGGTGAAAAGTCAAAGGCACGGCCCCATCTGAGTCTGGATCACCGGTGCCTATCTTGGTTGCTGGGCTTCTCCTAACAGTATGCTCTTCTTTCAGCCAGCTTCAAGAATATGAACACAAAGGATGCAAAGGGCAGAACAGAGTGACAGAAATTCAGATTCCACATTATTAAATACTCGGTTCTGTCAGCCACGCTATTTTTAAAATAAGGCATTTATTATTAGTTGCACACTGGAACCAAACAGTAAAGATACAAGAAAATGTCATATAGTGAGACATATCAGAAAAAGCAATTGTAATACGATGTTTAAATACTGATAAGGGACCACAAGATGCTTGGGAACATAAAGAAGAGGCAGTCAAAAAATCACGCAAGATGACCCTGTAACAGTGATGCCTCACCCAGCACCTAATGATGGTACGACACAGCAGGAGAAGCTGGAAGATGGGAAGGTGCCAGGGAGGTAGAACATGTGTGTAAGGAACCAATGAAGTGCTCCTTGTCAGAAGAACCAAAAGAATCTCACTATTCCGAGGCAGAGGGGAAAAGTCTTTTAAAAAATATTGAAGATCACATGATGCAGAACCGTGTAAAATGGAAGCAGTGCCGTGCCCTGACTCAGCCCATGGGAAACAAATCAGAATGCAATCACCAGACATCAGTTCGAAGAGTCCATGTTTCGCAGTGGTAACAAGTAATCCCCCAAGCTCAGTGTCTTGATACACAACGTTTATTTCTTCCTTCCGCTAAATGCCCACTTTGGAGTTACAGCCACATAATTTTGGGCAAGGGGCTTTCTCTCTGTGACACTTCAGGGACTCAAGCTGATGAAAAGTTCCATCTCCCAAAACTCCTCACAGTGACTTAGGTAAGGGGAACAAACTACAGTCATTCAGCTCAGGTTCGTAAAGCTTCAGCCTAAAAGTAACATTCATGTTTCTTTGGCCAACGCAAACCATACAGCCACATCCAGCTTGAAGGGGGCAGAAATGAGCACCCTACCATGGGTCAAAAGGAGAAAGAACCAGATATATAAGGTGAACTGCACTAATGACCTGTATGCCCCTTTGCTCCTTCCTCATGGGTATTTATAAATTAATACGTCCTCAACATTGGGTAGGATAAATAGCCATTGCCAAAATGCTCTCATAAACCTACTTGAACCACACCAACCTGATCCCCTAAAGTAGCACTTTACTAGCAAATGCCATAAGCTAAGTCAACTTCCTGGAGCACTGAACTATTTTCCAGGCGACTCAAGGAAACTCATAGAACATCAATTCCAATGGATCCGTTTGGCTATAATGGGGCTTGTGGGATTATCAGGGCCAACACAGATAATAGACTTCATGCTTCCCAAGTCAGTGGCCACCAAAGCACTTTCTGAGGCCTTTCCTTTGATCACAGAGTCTCTGTGTGGGGAGGCAGCTCCAAACATCATCAAGGAGGAGATGCAGTGACTCAGCCCAGAATACTGTGTATTGTAGAATGGGCTCCTTTCTACCGAGCACCAAAGTTCACTCTCATCACTCTACCACCATTACTCCAAACTACTGAAAGCCTGTTCTGGGGATGGCTGGGCTTCCCAGGTGGCTCCGTGGTAAGGAATCCGCCTGCCAGCGCAGGAGACACAGGTTTGATCCCTTGCCCAAGAAGATACCCTGGAGAAGCAAATGGCAACTCACTCTAATATTCCTGCCTGGAGAACCTCGTGGACAGAGTCTGGTCATCTATGGTCCAAAGGGTCGCAAAGAATTGGACATGACTTAGTGACAGAACAGTGACAGACAGCGGTGATAAACTTAACAAAAGAAATGTGTGCCCGAAAGAAGGTGTTTGGTGGGCATATAAACTCATGCATACTTGAATGGGCACTGGAAATGCGAGGAAAAGAATTGAGTGTTCTAACATGGGTTTCCAGGGACAGATGCCATCACTTCCCCCATGCTTTGCTGCTTGCAAAGATTTCAGATGGCAAATCCAAGTTCAAGTCTTCCTGAAGGAAACTGGAACCCAGAATCTTAGCCTAGGCCCAGACACTTCACAGAGCTTGCGATGTACCAACGTCAAGGGATGACTTAGAAAAAAGAAAGAAAGAAAGAAAAAGAAGTGTACTCAGCAAGTGGCCTGCCCTCTGCTATCTCCTGGGTGGCTGGGAGCCGTCTTCATTTCCTGCTCTCTTCTCAGGGTGATTTAGCCTTCGGTATTTCTAAAGGTTGGGGACAGAGATAAAGATTACCTCTCTTCCTGCCCGCTTCTCCATCAGCTCGCAGCTGTATATCTGGGGCCCAAGACATATGTGTCCTCATCTTAGATATTGAATTCTGTGTTCAGCTTATATATCACTCACTTGCTGCATTTCCTCACCATTTCTTTTCTCTCTCTCTCTCCTTTCCTTTTCCCCCCAGCCTCCAGTTGAGAGAGGCTGCCCAGGCCCTTTTGGAACGTGAAGACGAAAATGAATCTAACTTGAGTGCTGAGGCTACTCTCTCTGGAATATTTAAATGAGATAAATGATGCCGGTCGGAACAGCAGTTCCCTGACATATTGGAGCGCCAAGAGCCATGTAGAGCTGTCACTCGGAGGAATGACTTTCCCAGCCGCCAGCCCTCTGTCCTGTGGTCCTGCCGCCCCCCAGCACTGCCTCATGACTGTGTATTTCCTGCAGGAGGTGAAAAGACAAGCCCATCCATACAGCTCGAGGCCAAAATCCACTAAGACGCAGGTATTCCCTTCGAATAAGCTCAGCGCACTTTCCCCCAAGGTTTCAGGTGAGGCGTGGAGACTGGCGGTGCCGTCTTCCACGCAATGGATGTGGGTCTGTATTCCCCACAAGTGCCCCCCAGTAGCCAGAGAAGCTGCCTCGGGTGCCCGGGCCCTCTAAACTGTCATTTTTCATTTTTAAACCAGGATCCCTTCAGGTAATCAGTAACCTTGAAAAGAACTGAACTCTAAAGCACAGGTCTGCTGGAGGTCCTCTGGGAGCCTGGAAAAGTTGGTGAAAAATACAAACATCAGCGCCCACGCGGGCGGGCCTCCGCCCCCTCGCGGCTCCCTCACTATCTCCTTCCATCTTCGCCTTGAATGTTTCACAAAGTTTAGACAGGTTTAGGTTATCACTCAAACACTGTGACTCAGACTCGGAGAAATTGTTCTCGTAATGGAGTTCTCAATTTAGTGGTCAATTTCACCTTGATTTTGTGTCATTGTTTGCTTTGCTAGCCCTTCAGCTTGTATTACATACTCTAAAAATGGGAAACATTTTCAAATATTTTAAATATCACCGATAATTTTATTCAGCTCATAATCTCCTTCTGGAAAGATAAATAAAAATAATTTTTTCTAAAAGGCAACATTGTTCTCCGTGCTTGCCTTTTCATAAATAGCTAAAATCTGCCACCTTCTGGATTTTGCAGGACGGCTAAGACGTAAACTAGCCTTATTTTCTGGAACCCCTGCGTAGATCTTCCTCAGCTATGCAGTGACAGTGCCATCTAGTGGGCATTTCCCAGACTGTTCATTCAGTAGAAACAAAAGAACAGGGTTTTTAGAGGGAGGCAAATATTCATTTAGGGCAATTTACTCAAATTACAATTACTAAAAGAAAATGAAACTTATACAGTGTATTGATATTTGAAACTAAAAGTCAGCATTTATTAAATAAATTTGCAAAAGGAAAGTCAAAGGATATGTTTGTTCAAATTAATGCACCCTCATCTGAAAAAAATGCATTTTTACTTCAAATTGAACAATACCTGTATTAGAACCATAGTAAGCTCATTCATCCTCCACATTAACCTGAAAGAAGACGGAGAAATTGAGCTATGTCAGCTGTATATCTGGGGCCCAAGACATATGTGTCCTCATCTTAGATATTGAATTCTGTGTTCAGCTTATATATCACTCACTTGCTGCATTTCCTCACCATTTCTTTTCTCTCTCTCTCTCCTTTCCTTTTCCCCCCAGCCTCCAGTTGAGAGAGGCTGCCCAGGCCCTTTTGGAACGTGAAGACGAAAATGAATCTAACTTGAGTGCTGAGGCTACTGTCTCTGGAATATTTAAATGAGATAAACGATGCCGGTCGGAACAGCAGTTCCCTGACATATTGGAGCGCCAAGAGCCATGTAGAGCTGTCACTCGGAGGAATGACTTTCCCAGCCGCCAGCCCTCTGTCCTGTGGTCCTGCCGCCCCCCAGCACTGCCTCATGACTGTGTATTTCCTGCAGGAGGTGAAAAGACAAGCCCATCCATACAGCTCGAGGCCAAAATCCACTAAGACGCAGGTATTCCCTTCGAATAAGCTCAGCGCACTTTCCCCCAAGGTTTCAGGTGAGGCGTGGAGACTGGCGGTGCCGTCTTCCACGCAATGGATGTGGGTCTGTATTCCCCACAAGTGCCCCCCAGTAGCCAGAGAAGCTGCCTCGGGTGCCCGGGCCCTCTAAACTGTCATTTTTCATTTTTAAAACCAGGATCCCTTCAGGTAATCAGTAACCTTGAAAAGAACTGAACTCTAAAGCACAAGTCTGCTGGAGGTCCTCTGGGAGCCTGGAAAAGTTGGTGAAAAATACAAACATCAGCGCCCACGCGGGCGGGCCTCCGCCCCCTCGCGGCTCCCTCACTATCTCCTTCCATCTTCGCCTTGAATGTTTCACAAAGTTTAGACAGGTTTAGGTTATCACTCAAACACTGTGACTCAGACTCGGAGAAATTGTTCTCGTAATGGAGTTCTCAATTTAGTGGTCAATTTCACCTTGATTTTGTGTCATTGTTTGCTTTGCTAGCCCTTCAGCTTGTATTACATACTCTAAAAATGGGAAACATTTTCAAATATTTTAAATATCACCGATAATTTTATTCAGCTCATAATCTCCTTCTGGAAAGATAAATAAAAATAATTTTTTCTAAAAGGCAACATTGTTCTCCGTGCTTGCCTTTTCATAAATAGCTAAAATCTGCCACCTTCTGGATTTTGCAGGACGGCTAAGACGTAAACTAGCCTTATTTTCTGGAACCCCTGCGTAGATCTTCCTCAGCTATGCAGTGACAGTGCCATCTAGTGGGCATTTCCCAGACTGTTCATTCAGTAGAAACAAAAGAACAGGGTTTTTAGAGGGAGGCAAATATTCATTTAGGGCAATTTACTCAAATTACAATTACTAAAAGAAAATGAAACTTATACAGTGTATTGATATTTGAAACTAAAAGTCAGCATTTATTAAATAAATTTGCAAAAGGAAAGTCAAAGGATATGTTTGTTCAAATTAATGCACCCTCATCTGAAAAAAATGCATTTTTACTTCAAATTGAACAATACCTGTATTAGAACCATAGTAAGCTCATTCATCCTCCACATTAACCTGAAAGAAGACGGAGAAATTGAGCTATGTCTCAGTATTTCTATCCTTTTTGTGTGAGGAATAGACGAACACATTCTGGTTTCTATTCAATAATTTTTAGCCCTCATATTGCAAAGAAAAGAAGACAGACACTTCTGCGTTTTTAACAGTTTCTAGGCTCTGCAGTTGAAATCCTTCCTGGAATCTCCTCCATGCCGGAGGAGATTCCATTTGGCAGAACGCTGGAGACTGGCTGACAGCGTGTTCATTAGCCGCCGCCTCATCCCCGGGAATCCAGTCACAGTGAGAGCAGAACTTAGGATCAGAGAGGACCCTGCTTGGGAGGTTTCAGGGGTGGAATCCCATTGCTCTCTCCTCCGCTGTGTTTTGGAATCTCCCGTGTCCTCCTTTGGGGAGATGAAAGGGCGTGGGGTGGGGTGGATGTTTTCCTCCCCATGTCAGAAGCTCTCTCTGCAATGAGCTCCATTTGGGGGGCTGTCAGGAATTTGACAAACTATCTCAGTGGCTGTAAATCTACTTTGTGCCGAGATGCTGTGAAGTGCCTACTGTAGATGCGCCATGTGGTACCAAATTTAGTTTCAGAAAATCGAAACCGGTTTAGAGCTCTTACTGAACTGAAGGGAACCTCATTATCCCCGTCCTTCCTCCTTCCTTCCTTCCCCCCCTTCAAGGCATCCCTCCCCCGACCTCCTCTTCCCACAGGCCCCAGCCCTGAGTGAGGACCAGGAAGCTCTGTGCCTCACAGTGACCATTTGATGCTGGAGATGAACACTGATGGGCTCGTCCTTCTCGGAGGTACAGGTAACCGCAGGTCATCCGTCAACCCCCACAAGGCGGCTGCAGGAAGGGATTTCCCCTTGGTGCCAAGGACCTCACCAAATCCTTGTTTGTTGCTTATTGGGTGGGGTGGCAGATTAGAAAAGGACTGAGGTTGAACCTAGGAAGTCAGTTGATCTGCTCACCCCAGAGAAAGAAATGCTGCATCTAAAGCCAGCCTCCAACCTCACAGCACTTTAAAATTTGGCACTCTAAGCTGCAGAGGCCTGGTCTGGCCCAACTCCCAAGCTGTTTGGGAACCAGAGCAAAAGATTTCAGTAATGCTCCTGGCTAGGATACCATTAGCAAGACCATCTCCAGGCGGACATTGATCACAGAGGAACTACTCTAGGGTATTCATCCCCCGCTCTCTCCCCCTCTCTCCCCAGGCGGACGAGCTGCCCCACAGCCCCCTCGGGCCAGACTTGGAGGAAGATAAAAGTACCAGCAGAATGGGGTGGGGGCACCAGGGAGGGGACCTGGGCTGAACAAGCAGCCCAGAGCTTGGGTGACATTCCGACTGTGCAGAAACAGGGCTCAGAGCTTTAGCTGCTGCCGCTGTCTTCCTTGGGATGACTGGAGCCTCCTGATCTTGGGGGACAGGGTCCTCAAACATCTGCATATCTTACCACTCCCTCCAAAAGGGAGTCAGACAGAGGCCAGAGTGTTACTTCAGTGCGTAAACCTTAGATGCCCCTCCAGCTCTTGGCGATCAGATCAACTGGCTCCTGTAATAGAGATGAGAGGCACAAGCTGGAGGCAAGAATACATTCTATGGAGCAGAAACGCAAGAGCTGCTGCCCACAGTGGGCTGAGCTGGTGTCAAGAAGGGTCAGGGCCTCAGAAAGTGGTTTTGCTGGAAAGAATATAAGGTTATACAGAAATACACATTTCCAATGTACATATTAGAAATCATTCTTCTACGCCCACCCCTTCTACACTTGCCTCTGCTAAACAGCAACGATTCCAAAAACCCAGAAAGGGTCAAAGGGCTTCCAGGCTAGAAGGAGACACAGCAGTGTTATAACTAGCTGTGGAGCAACACAGTCACTAGGAAAACAAAGACCACGGGCGGCAAATGGACCAAGGAGTTCATTCTGGGGGAAAGGGTCAGGGAAAATCTTACTGAGAAGGTGACATCTATAGGCACTTAAGGAACAAGAGCAGGGAAGGGAGGAAAATGCAGGAAAAGCCCCAGAGCAAAGACGGGGAGGCCAGGGCATCCATGCAGGCCCACGGCACTGAGCGGAGTCCACGTGGTGGGTGGCAGGCCTCCAGGAGTCTGGCGGTCTGTACTGGTTGGAAACTGTCTTGCCAAGAGATAGTAGCAAGGAGCTGGCAGAACTCTCTAAGCAAGGACGCCTGCAGAGATGAACTTTGGCAGTAGTGATGAGCAAGGTGAAAGAGGGGAAAAGCAGCCAGAAATAGCCGGTGGCCGTCACCAAGTGAGAGAGGGTGAGAGCCTTCACTGAGGACAGAGAATTAGAAATGAAAAGAAAAAGAGAGATCTGGGAGGGAAATCTGAAGCCAAACTGAAAGAAGCTATTGAAATCAAGGAGAAAGGACATTCTACGTGACTAACTTGAGTAGAACAGAGAGTGGGGGTCAGGTTGGGGGTGGTAATGTCCTACTTTCAGAAGGAGAGAGAAGAGTTTGGGTTTGGGTCCTAATGAGTCAGGCTTCAGATGTGATACGCTTGCCGTGCCTGTGGGGCCTTCATCGGGAAAGCAGGATTACAGCTCTGGAGGTCAGGCGAGGAGCTGAGAGCAGAGGTCGGATCCCAGAGAAACATCCTCTAACAAGGGCGTCAGTCCTTGAGCGCTTTGTTCCCTAGTACATTTCATGCCTAGAGCAGGGCTTAGCACAAAGTAGGTGCTCAGGACATGTTTGTCAGACAAATGAATGAATTAGATGCTCATCGATCTATGGGGGAAGCTGAGTGCACCGGAGGGGGACAAGATTTCTCAGACAATGGGGAGCGAGGATTCGGGACAATCGAGAAGCACAGCCTAAAAAATGTGCAGGACGCTTTGGGAAGCGTGCTGCGAAGAGAGGCTAGAGAAAGTTCTTTACGCTGGGGTTTCTTGGAGAGAGGCATCATGGAGGGTTTATCTGGCGGCTTCCAGGTGGCGCAGTGAGTAAAGAATCCACCTGCAATGCAGGAGAGGCATGTTCGGTCCCTGGGCTGGAAACATCCCCAGGAGGAGGGCATGACAACCCACTCCAGTATTCTTCCCTGAGGAATCCTATGACAGAGGAGCCTAGTGGGCCACAGTCCACGGGGCCACAAAACGTCGCACGTGGCTGAAGCGACTGAGCACACGGCACTCATCAGTGTCCTAGCGACCACAGCATTCCATCAGATAGTTCAAGTAAGAGACTTCACTATGACTGCTTGTGGACGTCCAGGGACCATTACGGGCCTACAGGGAGTGACACGGCACAGCAAGAAGCCCGGCCAGTCCTGAAGGAGCAGCAGGAAAGAGCATGGCCAGAGCTGGAGCCTTGAGGCAGGACCATCAGCCTGCAGCTACAGAGGCAGAGGAACAGCTCCATCGCCAGACGGCGGTGCCGAAGCGCAGAGCGAGGGGACGAAAAACCTTCACCTACCCTGTCCCCCACCCTCTGATCTATTGCCAACACCTCACACTGGCAGGACCCAAATGGTCACCAAAGGGCAAGAGGGCAAGGGTGGGGCCAGCCTCCCAGGGCACAGGGCAGGATGAGGAAAGGAAGGAAATGGGAGCTGGTGGAGGGCTGGGCGGATGGAGGGTCACCAGCACAGAGACAGAAGAAAACCGGCCAGGAAAGGTGGCGAGCTTGCAGGTGCCAGGATGAGTGGAGATGCTTGCAATCAGGGGACCTTCCTAGGAGGTGGCAGATTCAGGAGCCCAAGGGCCGGTGACTGAGGATCAGGGAGAGGTCGAAGACACCAAGTGCCCCTCTCCAGACTCCGCAAGTAACAGCGCCCCTGAGATCTCATGCCTGCTGTCCCGGAGGACACAGATGCTTATGAGCAGCAGGCATATGGTACAGCCAGCGCATTCCAGGTGCCCCTATTAGGGTAGTCTGAAAGCCTCTCCTCTCTTCTGATGGGCTCCCCAGGTGGTGCTTGTGGTAAAGAACCCACTAAAAATGTGCAGGACGCTTTGGGAAGCGTGCTGCGAAGAGAGGCTAGAGAAAGTTCTTTACGCTGGGGTTTCTTGGAGAGAGGCATCATGGAGGGTTTATCTGGCGGCTTCCAGGTGGCGCAGTGAGTAAAGAATCCACCTGCAATGCAGGAGAGGCATGTTCGGTCCCTGGGCTGGAAACATCCCCAGGAGGAGGGCATGACAACCCACTCCAGTATTCTTCCCTGAGGAATCCTATGACAGAGGAGCCTAGTGGGCCACAGTCCACGGGGCCACAAAACGTCGCACGTGGCTGAAGCGACTGAGCACACGGCACTCATCAGTGTCCTAGCGACCACAGCATTCCATCAGATAGTTCAAGTAAGAGACTTCACTATGACTGCTTGTGGACGTCCAGGGACCATTACGGGCCTACAGGGAGTGACACGGCACAGCAAGAAGCCACGGCCAGTCCTGAAGGAGCAGCAGGAAAGAGCATGGCCAGAGCTGGAGCCTTGAGGCAGGACCATCAGCCTGCAGCTACAGAGGCAGAGGAACAGCTCCATCGCCAGACGGCGGTGCCGAAGCGCAGAGCGAGGGGACGAAAAACCTTCACCTACCCTGTCCCCCACCCTCTGATCTATTGCCAACACCTCACACTGGCAGGACCCAAATGGTCACCAAAGGGCAAGAGGGCAAGGGTGGGGCCAGCCTCCCAGGGCACAGGGCAGGATGAGGAAAGGAAGGAAATGGGAGCTGGTGGAGGGCTGGGCGGATGGAGGGTCACCAGCACAGAGACAGAAGAAAACCGGCCAGGAAAGGTGGCGAGCTTGCAGGTGCCAGGATGAGTGGAGATGCTTGCAATCAGGGGACCTTCCTAGGAGGTGGCAGATTCAGGAGCCCAAGGGCCGGTGACTGAGGATCAGGGAGAGGTCGAAGACACCAAGTGCCCCTCTCCAGACTCCGCAAGTAACAGCGCCCCTGAGATCTCATGCCTGCTGTCCCGGAGGACACAGATGCTTATGAGCAGCAGGCATATGGTACAGCCAGCGCATTCCAGGTGCCCCTATTAGGGTAGTCTGAAAGCCTCTCCTCTCTTCTGATGGGCTCCCCAGGTGGTGCTTGTGGTAAAGAACCCACCCACCAATGCAGGAGACATAAGAGACACAAGTTCGATCCCTGGGTCAGGAAGATCCCCTGAAGAGGAAATGGCAACCCACTCCAGTATTCTTGCCTGGAGAATCCCCATGGACAGAGGAGCCTGGCGGGCTACAGTCCATAGGGTTACAAAGAGTAAGACATGACTGAAGTGATCAGGCACGCACACACTCCCCTGAAACCACCACCACCTGCGACCTCTCTAGAGCCCAACACAGGCTGTATCTCCAGAGTGAGACAAGGAAGAGGCAGAAACCTCCGAAAGCACTTCTGCCCCCGCAGGTCCTGAAGCTGAGGTTCTACCAGCAGATCCACGGCAAGCATCTATCTGTGAAGGACGCCAGAGCTGGAAACCAGGGCCGGGCCTCAGTTCTTCAGATGTCCTGAAGAGAAGGCTAGAAAGTCACTGTATCACCATTCCTCACTCGGGGATGCAGGAACCGATGCTGAAATTATTAAAACCTCACCCAAAGTCACCCTTGAACAATCTTGCTCGGATCCCTTTCTTTCAAGCAGCTCATATTCACCGCACACCTGAGATGCGCCAGGTGCAGCCGTGGACGCCGGGAAGGGAGAATGAACAAGGCAGACAGCTCGCCCTCCCTTTGAGAGCTCCCATCCGAGGTGGGACGGACAGACAGCAAGCACGAAAGCAAGCATGACTCACCATGAGCTTCTCCAGTAAGTGAGCTGGCCCTTTCTCCAAAGCACTCAGACACCCTCTAAAGCCAAACTCCAAACATGCCCCGTCACACACCGAGCCCTGTTTGTTAAGAAGGCAACACACCCACACAGCAGGCCCGTCTGCCGTCTGCACTGCACCTTCCCACCAAGCCCTTGAAACACGTTAAATCATCATTGCCATTCCACTGTGAGCGCATTTCTCTTTTATTTTAATCCTATTATAGAATTTTTTGATGGCAACCTGCTGTTAGAGTACATCTAACTATGTTAAAGCTCCCCAGGCCCTGAGCATGAAAGAACCTCTTCAGAACACATGCTAGGACAGGTCTACCTTGTTAGCATGGAAATGAAAATAAAAAGAGCTGCTCTGGGGCGAAGAGGAGGAGGCGGGTGTTCTAATACCAACACTTAGGAGGCCATCTGGCCTTGTTCTCCCCGGCAGGCTTCGGGTGGCAGAGGCCGGATGGTGACAATCCTTCTCTATATTCTGCTCGGTGCCTGGCACTTGGTTTTGAGCCCCTGTGGCTAGTAGCATAGCTTGCAACCCTGGCACTAAAGGGCATCTCTGGTGCTTGTAGGCTACAGCTGCATTTTGGTGCAAGGGGATCAGCAGCCAGGAAAACCTGTAGGTTCCCTCCTGGGCTTTGGTGACGTTTCATTAGTGAAATGGATATACATATAATTGAAATAAGCAGGCGAGCACCTTCCTTCATCTGCAGATATGCAAACAGGAGCTGCCCCAACATGGTTCGAGTAACAGCTTCCCAGAGAAGACTGCCTTCACAGTCCTAAACGAAGTTCCACTTGCGGGCTGCCACAGGAATGTGTATCTTGAGTAATTATTTCACTCTAGAAAATAGTAACATGCAGGTCATCGTTTCTTGGCAGTACAAATTAGAAATACCCAAGGCAGCAGAGCCTTCTGGGCCTCAGTCTTCAGGCCCAGAAGAATACAGAGTGGATGCTGTAAATAAAATTAATAATTGAAGTCCATCTGAATAAAAGATGGATATACTTGTTTGTGCTGGTGGTGGAGGCGACGGTCATTAGCCATCTCTCACGTGTTCTGGAAGGCCAGGCCCTGCAAAAACTGTATGTAATGACCAGCCTCTCCTGGAAGGATGATGCGTTTTTTAGGATATTTGGGGTTCATGATCCAGTGTTAGGTCTCGGTGTTCATTCAGGAGTCCATAGAAGGAGTTAGAATCATTGACATCTTTTAAACATTGTTTATGGACTTTTTATACTATTAATAACAACAGAAGTAGTACCAAGAAGAGCAGATTGTTTCTGAGAGAGTTTGGCCAAATGATTTCCATGTAAGTGTGAGTGGGCGTGTATGTATGCACGCAACCACAAGACTCCTCATTGACATGGGAGAGCAATATATAATTCATCCCCTTAAAGGAAAACAAACTGAGTCAGTCCTTCCACCCGGGTGGAGGTGGGGGGTTGGTGCGGGGTATCTATTTAACAGCCAGTGAGGCGTGAGGCATTCAGAATGGACTCTGGCCTTACTAATACATTTGTCATGACCACAAGTGCTCCGTTAGCCCTTCTGAGGCTCTCCTGCAGACGGGAGCACTTATTTATTTAACAACAAGCTCTTACTACTAAGTGGACTATTCCCGGATGGCACAGTGGTAAAGAATCCATTTGACTACGCAGGAAGCACAAGAGACGTGGGTTTGATTCCCTGGGGTGGGAAATGGCAACCTGCTCTAGCAGTCTTGCCTAGAAAATCCCACGAACAGAGGAGCCTGGTGAGTTACAGGCCATAGGGTCGCCTAGAGATGGGCATGACTGAGCGTCACACACAGGGCACACAGGAGCAGGGTTTAAGTGTCAGTGACTCACAGAAGAGAAAGGATGGCCCCTGCCCACAAGGAGCTCAGAATGTAGTCAAGGAAACAAAACTCACACAGAGACGGAAGACACAATGGAAAGCGTAACTGCCCTGATAGGGCTTACACGCCGACTTACAGGTGTTGAGAAGATGGAGATTATTTATAGCTGGAGGAAACAAGGAACTCCGCATGGAAGAGGTTGTATTTAAAATGAGGTTTGAAGAATAGCTGAGACTTTGACAAGGTTATGGACTGAACGTCTGTGTCCCCCCTAAATTCATATGTTGAAGCCTTCACTCCCATCACCCCATAATAGTATTTGCTGGTGGGGCCTTTGGTGGGTAATTAAGTGTTGATGAAATCATGAGTGTGAGGCTGCCATGAAGGGATTCACGTCCTTACAAGAACAGGAAAAGCAGTCTCTCTCCTCCTCATGAGGACACATAGCAAGACGGCAGCTGTCTGCAAGGCAGGAACCAAATGTGCCATACCCTGATCCTGGATTTCTCAGCTTCCAGAACTGCAAGGAGCAAATATCTATTGTTGAAGGCACCCAGTCGATGGCATTTTGTTCCAGCAGCCCAAGCAAACGAGAACAGATGTGGACAGGCGGGAAATGAGCATCCCAAAGGAGGGACAAATGGAAGCGGTGGCACAGAAGTGGGAAGGCACTGGGGCAGATTCAGAGGGAGCAGTTCAGCTTGCCTGCCTCCCAGGACTCACGAAACCCAGTAATCAGAAACCCAACTGGGCAGGTGGATGGGGGTCAGCCTGTGACGAGCCATGAGCAGCGGGGGAAGGCGTCTGACCTGGCCCCGGAGATCTGGAGCACAGTCAAAAATTATTTCAGTGGAAGAGTAACACGATCGGAGCTTCATCATCAGTCAACTCAGCCGTATTTTCACCTTAACAGGTAACAGTGGCAGCGAGCTGACCCCAGAGAACCAAGCTCAGCTGCGTACGGTCAGGTAGTGGGTGGCCTGTGCCCCACGCGCCTGAGCCAGAGAAATAACCGCTTATTCAAGCTGTCAGTCACCGAGTCGCTGGAAGCACCCTGCACGTGGGAACGACAGCGAGCACTTCTCCTACTTAGTTCTTAGCAGCAGGGTGTGCCCTGCTCCACAGCTGTCATCCGGGACCAGGACAAAGAAGAAGCTTAAGAGGATCTGAGCCACGAGTCTGCAGACGCTCCCATTTTCACTGGCCGCTTGGCTGACCGTGCCAGTCAATGTTGACTTTTTTTTTTCTCCTGAATGAAATAGAAAAGCAGAACTCTGTTGATTTTTGTGTTTTATGGCTGATCGATGGGGGTCAGAGCCAGGGCTTTGAGACATGCCGAGGGGGAGGAACTGGGCTGCTTTCTGATGGCCTCATTTGTGGCGTGTCTTCTTCTGGGGGAGAGGGAGGTCAAGGTGAATCCCTCTTTCAGACTCAGATGACTCAGGCGGCGTCACCCCTGGGCAGAAGAGGCAATGGTGGGGGCGTTTCCAGCCAGGCCTAGTGAGGCGAGGTGACATTTAAGGGCTTTGAAGAAACGCGGCACTTCCGGCAGAGGGACCCTAAATTGCACCTGCGTTTCTGCAGGCTCTTCACTTGCTTTTTATATCCTTGCAGGCTGTCTCTGGAATTGCTGAAAGGTGGAAAATCTGCACACTCCTTAGGCGTTTGGCAGCCAGGCAGGGAAGAGAGTGATGAGAACCAGGCTCTTCAGAAAGCAGGTATATATCATTCTAACCCCAACCCTGGTACCATTGGCCAAGCCTCAAAATCTTGATGCCTAGAACAACATTGTTAATAATAATAATAGGTTCCAACTGTTAATTAGCCTCTAGACTAAATGTTTTGAAAGAAAAGTGAAAGTGTTAGTCACTTAGTCATGTCTGACTCTTTAGCACCCCATGGACCATAGCCCACCAGGCTCCTCTGTCCATGAAATTCTCCAGGGAAACATACTGGAGTGGGTTGCCAGGCCCTCCTCCAGGGGATCTTCCTGATCCAGGGATCAAACCCAGCTGTCCTGCACTGCAAGCTAATTCTTTACCATCTGGGCCACCAGGAAAGCCCCACTAAATGCTTTGCTGCTGCTGCTAAGTCACTTCAGTCGTGTCCAACTCTGTGAGACCCCATAGACAGCAGCCCACCAGACCCCTCTGTCCTGGGATTCTCCAGGCAAGAACACTGGAGTGGGTTGCCATTTCCTTCTCCGACTAGATGCTTTAGTTATGTCCAATTGCATTTAATCCTCCAAGTAACCTCTGAGGGGGTGATGATTGCTTCCATTTTATGGAAGAAATAGGAACTCTGACAGGTTGCATAGCTGATCCAAGGTCACATGGAAGTAAGTAGAAGGCTTTTGAGCCCAAACCCCACCCTCTCAGTCACCAGCCATGCCGTCTCCTCGCTTCACTCTGTACTATGGGGATGACCATCACAAGGATCAAAACCACAACACAGCCACAGTGTGAGTCGACAGACCTTGCAAACCATGGAGGCTGGTGAATGCACAACACCACCGCCCTCCAAGCCACTCTGCTCTCTTCTTTTAGGGACACATAGGATGTAGATGAGAATGTGCTTCCAAACAGCAACCTGCTCCAGTATTCTTGCCTGGAGAATCTCGTGGATAGAGGAGCCTGGCGGTCTACAGTCCACAGGGTTGCAGAGAATCAGACAAAACTGAAGCAGCTTGGCATGCACAGGTGCTTCCAAAAGCCAAAAAGTGTTACAAACACAAGTGTTAATATCATTTCAAGATTCCGCTAGCCTGTTGCTCTACTGTATGAAGGCATCAGGGAAGCAGGAGGTCCTTCTCTGGGACCCCCAGGAATCATCTGACTAGGAAAGGAGGTTAAATGGCCTCTTGAGCGAAAGCAAGAGAAAAGGGACACGTGCAGAGACCCATCTGCTGCATTCGACAGACGGAGCAGAGAAGGATGCGCCCCGACCCCAGCATCACCCTCCCCTTCCGCCCAATGGAAGCTTTTTCCATTGTTCTATCCCCTCCACATGGTTTGCATGGGAACCCAGCACGGTGTGGACATCATTAAAAGTATTGTGACTGGAGGCTGAAATGAGACACTGATCATCCAATTAAGCAACGGATTTCATAACAAATACGATTCATTCTGCCTGCAGCCTGCCATCGCTGTCTGAGGAACACTGCTGAAAATAACGTGCCTGCCTGTGTTCTCCTTAAGCTTTCGGGTGCCAAGGAGCCCCACTAAGTCACAGAGAAAGGCGTCTGCAGATGGTTTGCTGCAGCCACGCAGTGGTGAACGAGCCCACACTCCCACACATCAGCCCCCCCTCCCTAGCCCCCCAGAAAGCCTCCAAGAGTCCCAGTTGCTGTTACACTGCCATGGCTACAAAGCCACCGGTGCAGCCAACCAGAGCAGCGGCCTCCCGAGAAATGACAGATTTAAAGGAAGAAATACCGTGCACTTGCTGGAGGCGAGTTATTTTAATATAATGCCAAGATGACAGCTCTCCACATTTAATCATCAGACTCCCGATTTTTTTTTTTTTTTTGCCACAACGTTAGACTTTCTCACAATTTGAAAGAAGGCATCTTCTCCACCCATGCCTGACAGTTGCATGTTGGCAAGAAATGTATGTAAACTTCTCCAATTATTTTTAATAAAATGTAAAAGCCTGCCTGCAGAAGCCCCCTCCACCCCTCCATAGCCCTCACCCACGGCCAGGGGTAGCTGCGGGCCCTGACTTCAGGGCGAGGCCCCCACGGCGTTGCAGTTTTCCTGATGGCACTAACTTGCCACACAGAAGCCTTGCCTCTCTCTTACCCGCCACTGTGACCATTTCTTTTTTTAATGGTGTCTGTGATCAGCAGCTGTCAGCGAGACTGTGTGTTTGATTATCTCTTGCTAAGTGGACCGAAGCCGCCTGCTTGCCTCCGGATTGCAAGCTCAGCCTGGTCTCAAAGTCCGAAAGCCATTCCCAGGGACATTTGCATGTAAGTCCCGAGTTTGTTAACTCACACAAGGTCCCCTCAGGTAGGTCTGTACTGTTCTCATGCCTGTTTATTCGTAACAGATGAGAAGCCAGAAGGGAGACAAGTTATGTCTTAATTAAGGATGCACAGCCCGATGGAATCACAGCCAGAACCCACAACCAGTGCGCAAGCGACTGTGTGTGTTTTTTTTCCCCAAACTTTCAAAGGGTATCTACTGCCTGGAGGCCCTGAGGATGCAAAAATAAGTAAGATACCCGTCTTTCTCTAGAGGCACTAACAAGGTAATAGAGCAGACAGACAAGTGAATAAATATATGAGTACATGTGAAAGGCAACACAACCCAGGTAAGCTCAAAGCGCGCGCGGAAACGTTTCCAAGCCCTAGCACCGCCTATGGGGCTGGGGACGCGTTCACGGAGATGACGGCGGAGCCAGGCCCTGCAGGACGGTCAGGGAGAAGGGAGGAGGGCCTCCGCCCACCAACAGACGAAACCACCCGAGCAAAAGCAGGAGGCCCGAGGAGCGTGGAGTGAGTCACAAGCAGAGCATCTTTAGGGAGGACAGGGACCATCCAGCGAGGGGAGGCGGAGCGGGGAAGACGGCCGTCGGAAGACAGGACTGGAGCGGTTCTCAAATCACTGCTGCTCTGTTTATAATGACGCCCGTCCCAGAGAAGGCTGGACTAAGTCCTCGTATGTCAGCAGCGCTTCTCTGCCCTTGCCCCAAGAAAGGGCAGCACAACCCACGGCGTCGAGTGGCCACTGTCCTGGGTGATAAGCCAAGCAGGGCGCCCCCGCAGGACACAGCGGCCTCCGAGACCGAGGAACCCAGTCCGGGCACCTGGATAACTGGGAGAGGACGCTGCTGTCCGCGGAGGAGCTGACACACACGAGCCCCCCAGAGCCTCGTGCAGCTTCGTTCACAGCCTTCTCTGTTAACTGCAGTGAGGGCCTCTCAAGAGAAGGGGGCTGCATCGGCACCCCGTCCTTGAAGGCTGACCGGCGCCGCGGGGAGCGGGCTGGGAGCCCCCAAGCCGCCCACTGGCTCCCAGCTCATTTTCACCTCTCCCTGGGGTGCACAAAAGGGGCTTGAGCAGCAGCGCTCTGGATCATGACAGGAAGCATTTTGCAGACCTGGGTTAGCTTCTGGCTTGCGTTCTGGGTAAATAACGAGATGGCTTCTTCACAACCATCTGGGCTCCAAAGCGCCACTCCCCGGAGACAACACGCGCAGAGTGTTTGAGTCGTAGTAAGGGTGTCCCCAGAGACGAGTGACATTCCCAGCCCGGTCACCAGCCGTGTTTGACACCAGGCACCTTGCCCAGCACCCCTGGCAGTGTAATGGAAAATTCACCAGGTACTCGCAGGCTGCCTGGTGGGTCCTTGCTATGCTAATGCAGAAACAACGTCCCCACAAAGCCCACTCCGGCTCCTGGGAGATGGACACGATCCAGCTCCGCAGCCATCGCACCTGTGCTGTCTTTGCAACCTCCCCTCCTCCCCCTTCCACGTGCTAAACTGAGATAGGAAGGAAGCTGAAAGAACCCGCCTCTTCCACCTGCGCTCGACTTCAAAGGAAACTGCAATCTCTTGAGGTGACTGCATTTATTCTGCCGCAGCTCGATATAAGCACCGCCCTACCAGCTCACCGCAGGTTCCAAATGACAAATTTTGAGGGCTATTGAACACGCTGCGAGTTTGCTGAGCGGATCCGTGGAAAGTTACTTAGCACAGCTGTCTGGGTAATTGTGACACATTAGAGGAGTGTGTGGAGCTCACTGGGACCGTGGGACAGTCTGGGCTCAGAGATTTGGCTCCACAGCCCATGGCGCCAGCAGGGAGACCAGCCAGGCTTTGCGGCTTAATCCTATCTGGTTTAAGGAGTTTGTTTCCCAGATCAGGAGGTCACGAATAGAGCAGGGATAGAACCTGTGTGGCAGCGATGCTTTTGAACGGGTCTGGGTACTTATCAAGTGAGCTGCCCCCGACCTACATCCAGGGGTCTGGAGAGCTGGATGTAAGCTGTATGCACCACCCATGCCCTTCTCAGCCTGGAAGCAGCTAGAGTGTTCCCCTCCGCCACCTTCACGGCCCCCTCCCTCCACACCAGCACAGAGGCCCTGGCTTCATGATCTGATTCATCAGTCAGGCTCCAAGGCAAAGAAGGCGTTAAATGTTCTAACACACATGTTTTTTTTCCTGCGTTCCTCATTCAGCTAACCATGTGTGAGTGCCCTTGTGCTCCCTGACTCAGGGAAGGACTTGGTATGGAATAATGAAAGTGAAAGTGAAGTTGTGTCCGACTGTTTGAGACCCATGGACTGCAGCCCACCAGGCTCCTCTATCCATGGGATTTTCCAGGCATGAATACTAGAGTGGGCTGCCATTTCCTTCTCCAGTGGATCTTCCCAACCCAGGGATCGAACCCAGGTCTCCTGCATTGCAAACAGACCCTTCACTGTCTGAGCCACCAGGGAAGCCTCATGGAATAAAAAGAAGAATCAAAAGTAGCCATATAGCCCTTGATAATTAACTATGGACCTAGCAAACACCAAGTGCATAACCTGCCACTGATTTTTTTCCTCATAACAACCGTGTGATAAAGCTATGATTATTATCCCCATTTTGCAGGTAAGCAAACTGAGGCCAGAAAAATTATTAAATAGACATTAGTGACTGCAAAACAATGTGTGTTTTTATAACAATATTGATGACAATGCTGGTAGTGGCCAGAGTCCCTGAAGGCCCAGAACTTAACTTCTGGAGCAGAGAAAAGAACTCAAATTTCAGAATCAGACAAACTTGGCAATCTCAGCTTCACTACTTACTAGCTGTGAATTTTATACCATTTCTTTACATGTATCTGGGCTTCAAGATAATTGCATCCAAGATCGGTTTTTGTTAAGTATTGCATATAAAAAAAATACATGGCGATTTAGCAGGAGAAGGCAATGGCAGCCCACTCCAGTACTCTTGCCTGGAAAATCCCATGGATGGAGGAGCCTGGTGGGCTGCAGTCCATGGGGTCGCTACGAGTCGGATACAACTGAGCGACTTGACTTTCACTTTTCACTTCCATGCATTGGAGAAGGAAATGGCAACCCATTCCAGTGTTCTTGCCTGGAGAATCCCAGGGACAGGGGAGCCTGGTGGGCTGCCATCTATGGGGTTGCACAGAGTCAGACACGACTGAAGTGACTTAGCAGCAGCAGCAGCAGCAAAGAATAGGCCCTCAGAAATCCACGTCTGTTCCTTTCTTTCCCTATTTCTCAGTCTCACATCTTATGAGCCAGTCTTCCCCTACCCACAGTGCATATGTTCCGAGACCCCTGGTGGATGCCTGAAGCCACAGACAGCATTGAACTCTTGCTATACCATGTTTTTTCCTACGCATACATACCTGTGATAAAGTTTAACATGTAAATTAGGCACATAAATTAAAAGAATATCTGAGTTGCCAGCATCACTACTCTTGTCTTAATACCTTGGGGCCATTGTTAAATAAAATAAGGGTATCTTGAACACAAGCCCCAGGATACCACAGACCATCAGTCTGACAATCCCGATGGTTACTAAGTGACTACCAGGCAGGACAAAGCAGTGGTTCATGGGCCAGGTGGGATGAAGTAGGATGGCAGGAGACATCATCATGCTACTTATGACAGCAACTTAAAACTTATAAACTGTTTCTTTCTGGAATTTCCTACTTAGTACTTGTGGCCTGCAGTTGCTGATGGGTAAATGAAAGCAGAGAAAGTGCCAAACCCTGGATAAGGAGGAATGACTGTACTCTCCGCTGAATTGCTTGCTGTAACCCAGATTCACTTCATGGTTTTATTTCATTCAGTTCAGTTCAGTTCAGTTGCTCAGTCATGTTCGACTCTTTGCGACCCCATGAATTGCAGCACACCAGGCCTCCCTGTCCATCACCAGCTCCAGGAGTTCACTCAGACTCACGTCCATTGAGTCAGTGATGCCATCCAGCCATCTCATACTCAGTCGTCCCCTTCTCCTCCTGCCCCCAATCTCTCCCAGCATCAGGGTCTTTTCCAATGAGTCAACTCTTCACATGAGGTGGCCAAAGTACTGGAGTTTCAGCTTTAGGATCATTCCTTCCAAAGAAATCCCAGGGTTGATCTCCTTCAGAATGGACTGGTTGGATCTCCTTGCAGTCCAGGGGACTCTCAAGAGTCTTCTCCAACACTGCAGTTCAAAAGCATCAATTCTTCGGTGCTCAGCCTTCTTCACAGTCCAACTCTCACATCCATACATGACCACAGGAAGAAACATAACCTTGACTAGACGGACCTTAGTCAGCAAAGTAATGTCTCTGCTTTTGAATATACTATCTAGGTTGGTCATAACTTTTCTTCCAAGGAGTAAGCATCTTTTAATTTCATGGCTGCAGTCACCATCTGCAGTGATTTTGGAGCCCAAAAAAAATAAATTCTGACACTGTTTCCACTGTTTCCCCATCTATTTCCCATGAAGTGATGGGACCAGATGCCATGATCTTCATTTTCTGAATGTTGAGCTTTAAGCCAACTTTTTCGCTTTCCTCTTTCACTTTCCTCAAGAGGCTTTTTATTTACTAAGATATAAAAATGAAAGTAGGATAGGGATTAGAATGCCTACCCTCATCTCTACTCAGAATGAGTCTACTCATCTCTACTCTAGGTGTGAGTCACCAAAATGCCTAAAATGACTATCTGTACATACAAAATGTTTACAGAGAAAGCTTTAATTAACAAGGACCCAACTGTGGAATCAGTTAGCTAGTCTTTCTCCTCTCTTGACCTAAAGAATTATGAAATAGCAACAAAAGAAACAGTCTTAACATAGAATAGAACTAAAATAGAATTGTCCTAAAAGAGCTACCTTCTCAAGTAATGAGGTCCCTGTTGCTGGTTGTATTCAAGAAAAGGCTGGACAACCTACTGTAAGAGATGTTGTGAAGGAGATTAATGCATAGGCCAAGGGTTTGATGAAATCAGTGATTTTCAGAGGTTTTAACAGTAGAGCATAGAAGAAATAAAAGTCAGGTTGCTCAGAGTGAAGAAACGTGGGAGGCTCTGACCCCTCCATGAAGGTGCTGAGCAGTCCCTGTGAAGTCTTAGGACTCAGGAATTAAGCCAATGAGAAAAGCCAGGATTTGCACAGTATCTTGCAGTTTACCAAGTTTTCCTGTGCATGCAGGTTATCTTGTGTGTATGTTACAGGTGAAGTTCAGACTAATATACCCTGCATTCTATGAGAATATATATCTAGTAGCCCAAATAAGGTGAGTATAAAATGATTCAGCTGTAAACAGAGTGATACCATGGGGTCAAGGGAGAAAGATCTTGGGGGTCTGGGGCAGGGGGCAGAGGAGTAGAGAACTGTAGGTTCACCTATTTATAATTAGAAGTTGTCCACTGCTTCCTTCAATAAACACTGTAATGGGTATTGACTCTGCACCAGGCTCTAGTCTAGGTACTGAGACTGTGATAGCGATTAAGAATAAGAGTCCTGCTCTCAAGAAGCTTACCTTTTTTTCAAGGAAGAGGCAGACACACAAACAATACTATGTACCAACAGTGAGTGTGTGAATACTTTCAATTAGATAACTTAAAATAGGGTGGTGGTGGAACGCTTCCTGGAGGAGGTAGAAAGCTTCCTGGAGGAGGTGGTGCTTGAATAAAGAAGGAGTGCCAACCACACCAAGCTCTTAGGGAAACATATGCTGACAGAGTCAGCAGTGGTGTGTGGCTCAGGAAGATCTGCTTACCAAGCCCCAGTGAGGATTCCCACCACATGGAGAACAGCAGAAAAAACGCTGCCTCTCCTACAGGTTCCAAGTCTCCAAGAACTCAACATGCAAGACACTGGTTGGAACAGCACTCGCAGAAAAGAGAAGCTATGCAGTAAAGCTGCATCTGGGGCTTCCCAGTTGTCCAGTGGTTAAGACTCTGCACTTCCAGTGCAGAGGGTACAGGTTCAATCTCTGGCTGGGGAACTAAGAACCCACACGCCCCAGGGTACAGCCAAAAAACCAGAAATTTTAATTTAATTTTTAAAAAACGCATCCGAAGTGGTGCCAGTCTTGGCCAGTGGATTCCAAGAAAAGACTCTGTCCACTTTCCACAGAGGGAGGGGCCAGATATACTGATAGAACTCGCCGGGGCCTTCTGAAGCACAGGCTTAAGTGATACAAGAAATTTTATCCCAGACCCAGAACGAGGGGAAAGACCCAGAAGAGAAAGAGTTATCTGGAGCGAAGTGACAGCTTGGCACTCAGCTTCCAGTTAGGAGAAGGTCCATGCCCTGGGCACTGATTGAGCAAAGGGCATGGAAGTTACAAAGGCTTAAGGTGAGAATAACCACAGACAGAGGCTCTACAGATTCCAGCATGCAAAGGAGGCAGAGCTCACTAAAACTAAGGGTAACATCCAGATTTGGGGCCTCAGTAACTAAGGAGTTGATGGTTCCATTATTGAGATGGGAACACCTAACAGGTTCAGTGGAGGGGGCGTTAAGAATTCTATTTCAGAAATATGATAGATCAGATACCTATTAGGTACTCAGAAGCATAAAGAATGCAAGATTCTTTTTTTCTCTTCCAACCTACTTAGGGCCATTTTCCAAAGGATGGCCTCCAAAAGCCATCATTTTTTGGATACGGGATAAAACTAAGAATCTGTACACCACCAAGTGACTCTAAAACATACTCTGGTCCCACAGCTGAATTATCCCTAGAGTCACAGGCACGAACAGGGGATGTGCTGGAGGCTTAGTAGAGGACTTGAGGAGGCTGAGTCCTCCTACAGCTGTTCGATTCTTCAGAGATCCAGTTTTGGGACCATCCTGATCCCAGGGCTGCTAACCCTCAGGCAGCCCCCTGCTTCAACCAAGAGGCAAAGCTGGCAGCAGGCTCAAATACCAGCCCTCACTTTGTTCTTAGAGAAAAGCATCATAAACCCAGGTCATAAGACTCATCAGCCATATCCCTTCCCTTTGGTTCCCATGCCTAACCAAGCAGGGTGCCAGGCATTTGTTGCTGTTCAGTTGCTAAGTCATGTCATACTCTTTGTGACCCCAGGGACTGTAGTCTACCAGACTCCTCTGTCCACGGGATTGCCCAGGCAAAAATACTGGAACGGTTTGCTATTTCCTTTTCCAGGGGATCTTCCCAACCTGGGAATCAAACCTGTGTCTCCCGTGTTGGCAGGCAGATTCTTTACCGCTGAGCTGCCAGGCGACCATGGACCTAACTTTGAGATCGTGTTGCAGAGATGCACATGTATTAGTTAATACGTAAACTCGGACTCGCCATTTGGAACATGGAAAACTGCCTGTGAAATAGTCAAGGGGTATGTTTTACTGACTATGAAAAAATGTTCCTTGAGGTATTTGAAGTCAGATAAATATGTGGAGGGTTGCAGCATCCCCAGTTCCCCGCTCCCCATTCTCTTTATGCTCGTTTTCATGACATGAGTCCATATGAATGAGGTGCCGTGATACTGATAGAGGCAGACGGTGAAGGAAGAGTGGTGCCTCCAAAGGGCACGACCTCCAGAAGCTCTGAATGAAATACAAGGAAGGAGACGAACACTGGGGAGCATGCATCTTTCTGAATATAGTTACCTCCAGACATACTGCCCAGGAATGGAACTGTGGGACCCCATGGTAACTTTACTTTTAGTGTCTTAAGGAATCTCCACGCTGTTCTCCATAATGGCTCTACCAGTCCAGAGAAAACTGTAATTCAAAAAGACACATGCACCCCTATCTCCATAGGAGCACTATTCACAAAACACCAAGACATGGAAGCAACCTAAATGTTCATCAACAGAGGAGAGGATGAAGAAGATGTGGTACAATATGCTACACAACAGAATATTAACTCAGTCATAAAAAAGAATGAAGCAATGCCATTCGCAGCAACGTGGATGGACCTAGAGAGTATTATACTATGTAAACAAGCCAGACAGAGGAAGACAAATATCATATGGCATTGCTTATATGTGGAATCTAAAAAAAAAAAAATAAGAAAGAAACAAACTTATTCTTACCAGAGGAGAAAGGAGAGGGAGGGATAGGTTAGGAGCTTGGGATTTACATATCTGCACTATTATATATAAAACAGATGACCACTAAGGACCTACTGTATAGCACAGGGAGCTACACTCAATACTTTGTAATAAAACTATAAAGGAAAAGAATTGGAAAATGAATATACATAACTGAATCACTGTGCTATACACCTGAAACTAACACAGTCTTGTAAATCAACTATACTTCAATTTTTTAAAAAATATGAAGGAGGAAAGTACTGTACTTACGCCATTCTAAGAGAATGAATTGATCAGCCTGTTGAAAGACATAAACCTTGACTCGTGTGAAAGTTCCAGACGCGCATCTTTGTGGCTATCTGTGGTTGATTTGAAGTTATTTATCAAACCACATCAATCCAACTGGTGACCAGACTACTTTCACCAGCAATATTTCAGATTTCTTTTCCATTCTCTTAACAAAGCATAAGCTTCTTAAACTCCTAAGTGATCAGGTTTCTCATGACAGAGGATTATTAATTCTGATCCTTTTACAATTTGGAACTTCAGTGAAATCTTCCCATTTGTCACCTCTTTAACCCAGCACAGATTTGACACCTCTCAGATTAATTTTGGTGATGAATCCGATTTCAAAGAACATTCATCCAAAGTTGAACCCATGCACCTGCTAATGTATTTCAGTACTTTTTACTAATAGCTTTAGAGAGCTTTTTAATTTATATTTCACTGTATATTAAGATATCCTCCTTCAGTTCGCCTGCCTCTCCATGAGAACATTTTTCATATTTCAGATTAGGACACCAAACACTAGAACTAAATGGATGAGATATTTTAAATATTATGCAGATACCCACACGGGTCAGGTATTTTAATATTGTCTCATCTCTAATTTATTTCTGTACTTGTTGAATGTGGCTCCTTGTGTGTCCTTTTAATCTTCTTAATTTTAATGACATTTTTTAAAGTTGTTTGAGCATGTTCTGGGTGTAGACATTTTTATGAAATGGGAGGAGGCCGTGAGGGTAATGAAGTAGAAGCTATTCTGGCTTGGAGCTTTTAGCACAATAAGGACACATATATTGGCCATCAGTCTGTTCACTGATCTTGGGCAAATCACCTGACCTCTCCGTCACATGATGGTCATCTCATCACCACCCACCCAACTCTCCCAAGGCAAACCTCATCAGAGTCATCACGTAGTCCGTCCTCTTCCACGTCAATGAATGAAGCCAAGGGAGAGAGATGCTGGGAGGCTCTGGGTGGGCAGGGGGCCGTTAAGGATGGGACACAGGAATATCAATACCCTACAACTTCTGTCCGGGAGGAGGGGATGTTTCCAGGAACTACTCTTTTGAGTTGCAGCACACACAGTCTTAAGCCCTCTCCCAGTTCTCCCGTCCCCATTGTTTTCCAGCTTCAGCCCCATTACTTCACCCCGATGGCCCCCTTCCCGCTCAAGCCCAGATCACCCTGACGGCTGCCTCAGCTTCCCGTTTGGTGTTCCTGCCACAGTTCTCTTCTCCCAAAACAATTCTCTTCCCCCAGATCTGATCACCACCCACCTGCCAACAAACAAACCAACACAACAAACAAATCACAAAGTGATTTCCTTCCCCTACAGGAGTCAGTTCAGTTCAAAAGTAGTTTCTTGAATGCGTCCAAAATACCGGGCAATCCTCAGCAACACTGCAAAAGACCTTCCAAACCTTCCTGCTGGACTAAAGATGAGAACCAGATGCACGGGCACAAAGCAGGCACCCAAGTATTCATCTTCATTCATTTATATGCATTCAGGGATTGTTTTTTAATGGACAAATGTGATTTGACACCTCTCAGATTAATTTTGGTGATGAATCCGATTTCAAAGAACATTCATCCAAAGTTGAACCCATGCACCTGCTAATGTATTTCAGTACTTTTTACTAATAGCTTTAGAGAGCTTTTTAATTTATATTTCACTGTATATTAAGATATCCTCCTTCAGTTCGCCTGCCTCTCCATGAGAACATTTTTCATATTTCAGATTAGGACACCAAACACTAGAACTAAATGGATGAGATAATTTTAAATATTATGCAGATACCCACACGGGTCAGGTATTTTAATATTGTCTCATCTCTAATTTATTTCTGTACTTGTTGAATGTGGCTCCTTGTGTGTCCTTTTAATCTTCTTAATTTTAATGACATTTTTTAAAGTTGTTTGAGCATGTTCTGGGTGTAGACATTTTTATGAAATGGGAGGAGGCCGTGAGGGTAATGAAGTAGAAGCTATTCTGGCTTGGAGCTTTTAGCACAATAAGGACACATATATTGGCCATCAGTCTGTTCACTGATCTTGGGCAAATCACCTGACCTCTCCGTCACATGATGGTCATCTCATCACCACCCACCCAACTCTCCCAAGGCAAACCTCATCAGAGTCATCACGTAGTCCGTCCTCTTCCACGTCAATGAATGAAGCCAAGGGAGAGAGATGCTGGGAGGCTCTGGGTGGGCAGGGGGCCGTTAAGGATGGGACACAGGAATATCAATACCCTACAACTTCTGTCCGGGAGGAGGGGATGTTTCCAGGAACTACTCTTTTGAGTTGCAGCACACACAGTCTTAAGCCCTCTCCCAGTTCTCCCGTCCCCATTGTTTTCCAGCTTCAGCCCCATTACTTCACCCCGATGGCCCCCTTCCCGCTCAAGCCCAGATCACCCTGACGGCTGCCTCAGCTTCCCGTTTGGTGTTCCTGCCACAGTTCTCTTCTCCCAAAACAATTCTCTTCCCCCAGATCTGATCACCACCCACCTGCCAACAAACAAACCAACACAACAAACAAATCACAAAGTGATTTCCTTCCCCTACAGGAGTCAGTTCAGTTCAAAAGTAGTTTCTTGAATGCGTCCAAAATACCGGGCAATCCTCAGCAACACTGCAAAAGACCTTCCAAACCTTCCTGCTGGACTAAAGATGAGAACCAGATGCACGGGCACAAAGCAGGCACCCAAGTATTCATCTTCATTCATTTATATGCATTCAGGGATTGTTTTTTAATGGACAAATGGAACAAAATGGTGCATGAAAAGTTGTCCCACACTGCTAATTATTAGAGAAATGCAAATTAAAGCTACAATGAGATACCACCTCACACTAGCCAGAATGGTTATCACCAAAAAAAAAAAAATCCACAAACAATAAAGGCTGGAAAGGGTGAGGAGAGAAGGGAACCCTCCTACACTGTTGGTGGGAATGCAAATCAGGAGAGTCACCATGGAGAATAGTGTGAAGATTCCTTAAAAATATAAAACCAGAGCTACCGTATGACCCTGCAGTCCCACTCATGGGCATGTAGCTGGAGGGAAACATGATCCAAAATGAGGCGTGCACACCACTGTTCACTGCAGCACTGTTTACAATAGCCACGACATCGGCTAAATGCCCATCAGCCGAGGAACTGATAGAGAAATGTGGCACATATACACAATGGGATACTGCTCGGTCATTTTGAAAGATGGAATAATGCCATTTGCAGCAACAGGAGAGTGTCATACTGAGTGAAGTCAGACAGAGAAGGAGACACGTATGACATCCTTTATATGTGGAATCTAAACAGAAATGATGCAAAGGAACCTACTTACAAAACACACACAGACTTAGATAATGAACTTATGGTTGCCAGTGAGGGGAAGTGACAGTTAGGGAGTTTGGGATGGACACGTACACACTGCTACATTTAAAAGGGATAGCCAACAAGGACATTGCTGTATAGCACATGGAATTCTCTCCATGTTACCTGGCATTCTGGATGGGGGAGGAGTTTGGGGGAAAATGGATATATATGTATGGCGGAGTCCCTTGCTGTTCACGTGAAACTACCACAGAATTGTTTGTTAATGGCACTCCACTCCAGTACTCTTGCCTGGAAAATCCCATGGATGGAGGAGCCTGGTGGGCTGCAGTCCATGGGGTCGCAAAGAGTCTGGACACAACTGAGCAATTTCACTTTCACTTTCCACTTTCATGCATTGGAGAAGGAAATGGCAACCCACTCTAGTGTTCTTGTCTGGAGAGTCCCAGGGATGGGGGAGCCTGGTGGGCTGCTGTCTCTGGGGTTGCACAGAGCCAGACACAACTGATGTGACTTAGCAGCAGCCGCAGCATACCCCCCAAAGAATATAAAATGTTTAAAAAAAATACCTGCATAATAGTGTAAGAGATAAAGTTAGAGGAGAGAATGAGATGGCAAATGCCTTCCCTTTATGCCTGGGGTGACCTGAAGCCCTAGTGAAGGAAGAGTTCAGGATAAAAACTGATGCGTGTTCAGGGAGGTCTACAAGATCCTGACTTGAGAGCTACGGTCCTGTCTACAGGGCTAATAAAGCCCTAGAAACCTGAGCCTAGGCGTTCCTGATGGTGAAGCCCAGATGCTCAAGCTCCATCCCAGCTGCTTTCTTTAAGACGCCTTCCACCCCCTTCTGTCATGAATTCTATGTTAAGAAATACCTATGAGATTTCTTTGGTGGTCCAAGGGTTAGGGCCCGGCACTTTTATTGCCATGGCTCAGGTTCAATCCTTGGTCAGGGAACTAAAATCCCTCAAGCTACATGGCGCAACCAAAAAAAAAAACCCAACAAAGTATCCATAGCCTCAAACATCAAGGGCTAGACCACTGTGAGCCACTTTTCTCCTCCCCAAACTAAGTAAGCTTGCAGAAAAATGTAGCCTAGTGCATTATGCCCGTAAATTAATACGAGGTTTATGTTCCTCTGTAACACGAGGAACATATGAAACACTAATGTTTCCAATCTTCCCTTGAACGTGCACTTTGGAACTGCACGTGCATTTCCAAAATGGATCATTAACAAGGGAAGAGGTGGGAAAAAAAATCCATGTATCCATCAAATAGATAAAGAAAATGCGATGTACACACAAGATGGACTATTACTCAGCTGTAAAAAGCAATTCCAGTATTTTTGCCTGGAGAATCCCACAGACAGAGGAGCCTGGTGGGCTTCAGTCCATGGAGTAGCAGAGAGCGGAATACAACCAAGCGACTAACGCACTTTAAAAAGGAAGGACATTCTGGCGCACGCTCCAGTGTGGATGAACCTCGAGGACCCGAGGCTAAGTGAAACAAGCCAGTCACAGAAGGACACTCCGCTTGTCTGAGGCAGCTAGAGCGGTTACATCCACAGGGGCAGGAAGCAGAGCGGTGGCTCCCAGGCGCTGGAGAGCTGCTGTGTAACGGAGACCAAGCTTCAGTTACGCGTAATGCGGAGAGTTCTGGAGGCGGATGGTGCTGATGGCCGCACAGCAATGTACTGAATCCTACTGAGCCATACACTTAAAAATGGTTAAAGGAGTAAATGTGTGTTTTACCACAATTAAAAATGTTTAAAGAAAAGCAAACAAGTACACCACTTCCTCAAAATGGGGAGGGAGAAAAGTCACCTCCAAATTCCAGTTAGCATCGTCTATATATTTAACTGGCTTTCCTGGTGTCTCCGTGGTAAAGAATCTGCCTACCCGTGCAGGAGATGCTGGCTCAGTCCCTGGGTCAGGAAGATCCCCTGGAGGGGGAAACGGCAACCTACTCAGTATCCTCGCCTGGAAAATCCCATGGACAGAGGAGCCCGGTGGGCTACAGTCCATGGGGTCATAAAGAATTGGACACGACTTAGTGACTAAACAGCAGTCTATTTAGGGGGTAACAGCTCTCACTTGACAGAGCGCTGAGGGCTCCGGTGAGGGGCAGGGGGGTTTAGTCCCAGGATAGGATTTTCAAAGAGCAGATCGCAGCTGCAACAGCAACAGGAAGGCCTCAGGGAAGAAGGATGTGATTGTCCCAAGTTTTTTCCTTCGTTTGTTTGTTTTTAATTTAGAATTAATCCATTACGCTGGTACCTGCAATCCTGAAAAAACAGGGGAAAAAAGTTGTTTCAGGAACTACGTTGGTTTGGTTTTTTTTTCCTACTCTTCTCTTTTTCTTGGTAAATAACTTGCTAGACCTGAGCAAGACACTTAAGCTCTGTGGATCCCCATTTTTTTATGTAAAATAGGAGAGAAGAGGACGCGATGGCATTTAATTTTCTTCCGAGCCACAAAAATCCTGATTCTATGACAAATTACCCCATTTCTACTCCCTCCCACCACACAAAATATAATTTAACTTATCTTTCTTCCTTTCAATATTTCAAATTTTCCTCGAGCAAATTATCTCATTAAATGGAAAATATTTTTCTACATCTTGCAAAGTATATAGTTCCTTTTTTTTTTCTTTTTGGCCTAAGATGCTTTCTATTCATTAATACAGCCACATACTTTGTTTCAATTTCAGTGATAAAGGAAAACACCGAATTATCTCCTTGTTCACATTCCTCTTCCTCAGAAGTCACCCACTACTTCATTACCCTGGAGACTTCCTTCAGGAAAAAAGGCAGGAACGTGATAAGATGAAAAGTTTTTCTTTCTAAATTCTTTTGTAACTTGAAACGAAATAAATGGTACTAAGGAAGGGTTTCAACTTATGGCGGTTTCTGTTTTAACTATCTGGAAACAGAATAAAACTTTTTAAGACAAAGAAAAACGTAGTCCATCCTATAATACTGCAATATGACCTGGTAGGAGAATTGTTTTAGCTTCTCATTTTCTTACCTTTTCTCTGTCAAAAAAGCACAGCAGCCATAACCCAACTTGGTGTTGGGCTGCTCTGTCAAGAACCGCCGTGTCTTGCTCATGTCTGATCCCTTTCCTGACTGATCAGGCAGCTGTTCTGACCCGTTGGTACCCATGTCGTTAAATATTTTGTTATTCCCCTGCCTGTAGTTCAACTACGGATTCCATGCTACAGAATACATGCTCAGTCACCTCGGTCGTGTGGACTCTTTGTGACCCCATGCATTGCAGCCCCCCCGGGCTCCTCGGTCCATAGGATTATCCAAGCAAGCATCCTGGAGCGGGTTGCCATGTCCTTCTCTAAGGGATCTTCCTGACCCAGGGATCAAGCCTGCCTCTCTTCTGTCTTCCACACCGGCAGGCAGGTTCTTGACCATTAGCACCACCTGGAACGCCATGGAAGTACTCTGGTTGCTGACTAGTTTGTTTGAAACAGGTGACAGAATGATGTGTGATAAGTAAAGGAAACGAAGTCTTCTTCTAGAAAGAGGGGGGCAGGAGGGGGTTAGTACTGGCATACTTTGCTATTTTACGCTTGTCACATCCAAATTCCAAGAATTCAGTTTTGAAATTAACATGCTTTGTAAGCTAGGATGCATATGACTCTCTTCCTTAGACAAATAAATTGTATCAAACAATACCTTGTTCTCATTCTGTTAATATTAGAGTTGATCATATTTGAACGGGCACCACCTAGTTGTCAAAAACAAACAAAACTCTGAACTGTAGAACATTAAGGATAGCATAAACCTCCCTTCTGTCACTGAATTAAGTGTTTATTCCTGATATTTAAATACCATTTTTTCCCTAGGGCATCAGTAAACTCTGTGGAGTCTGGAAAGAAGCAATTTATTACCTGGAAATCCAGATTTATCCACTTTTCATGGACGAATACTTCACATTTAGAAAATAATGTAGATTGTTCATCAAAGGATTTAACCAATGTTACCCTCATTTTGTTTAAAAGATTTCTCACAATTATATAACTCATTTATACATAGATAGTATATACATGCTGCTGCTGCTGCTGCTAAGTCACTTCAGTCGTGATCGACTCTGTGTGACCCCAGAGACAGCAGCCCACCAGGCTCCCCCATCCCTGGGATTCTCCAGGCAAGAACACTGGAGTGGGTTGCTATTTCCTTCTCCAGTGCGTGAAAGTGAAAAGTGAAGTCACTCAGTCATGTCTGACTCTTTGCGACCCCATGGACTGCAGCCCACCAGGCTCCTCCATCCATGGGATTTTCCAGGCAAGAATACTGGAGTGGGGTACCATTGCCTTAACTTATGTTATATAATATATTATATATAACATATAATATAATATACCATGTTCTCAAAAAGCATCCTCACAAGAGACTCAGACTTCTTGAACTATAATAGAGTAGCTTGTATCAGACTGACCTTCCTTCTAAGAACAAATATAAAATGAGTAAAATGCAAAAACATCTCTTTATAGGCAACAAAAGCATCTGGGAACAGCCAAAACAAGATCTTGGACAAAAGAAAAGTATAATAAAGTAAGCCACACTCCTCCAAAAATATCTGCTAGTTCCTACACTTCCCATGACAAGAAGCCAGGCATAAAGTATTTAAATAAGGCCCAAATGTCAATAAGGCTTGTGTGTGCTGAGTCATTTCAAACCCATGGACTGCAGCCCGCCAGGCTCCTCTGTCCGGCTTCTCCAGGCAAGAACACTAGGGGGGCTGTCACATCCTCCTCCAGGGGATCTTCCCGACCCAGAGACTGAACCTACATCTCTTATATCCACTGCATTGGCAGGCGGGCTCTTTACCACTGGGGCCACCTGGGGCCCTCAGGTGCAACCCCTGAGTATAGCTCCTCTCAATCTGAGGACCTATGAATACAAATCATTCACCCTACACGCTCAACACACCAGAGCACAATAACTGGTAACACCAGAGTACCACAGCTGACCAACACTGCCACTCAAAAGTGGGGGTCAGAAGTCATGTTGGGGCACGTAAGAGAACAAGAGTCACGTAGCAGCCACTAATCCCACGCGGCTCTGAAGTTCACTCGGGCATATGCCGCCAGCTCCCGGTTAGGGCTCTTTGGTTCTACCCTCCGGAATTTTGTCTCCTCCTTCTTGGTTATTATTGCAAACTTTCTTTTTCCACAAGAAACGATCCATGTTTGCAGGTAAGCAGCAGTCTCAGCCTGCTTCTTGCTTATATAAGATTAGGGACCCAGAGGGTTTTTTCAATTTGAGCTACTTCCACCCCTTGTGGTCCGAGCTGATGACGCTTCTCTCGGTACAGTTCTCTTAAAAGTTTGGGCTTCCAACGAACAGTAGTAGGATTCACTCCACTAGATAAAACTCCACTCAGAAATCTTTTTTTGTTCCAGGCAACAGTCTGCCTGTGTTGAAAGTCAGGAAGCTGAAGAATAACACCCTTGAGATTCTGAGAAAATTCTTGTCTAATTCTAATGGCGTGCACCCTTACATCATTCTCAAATCTTAACAATGTGCCTTATAGCTGTACCCTTGAGATAATCTTTATCCTGAGATCAGGTCTGGTACTGAGAGCCTTTTCCATATGTTGAGGCTGGAATAAGATCCCGTTTTATTTTTACACTTAGTAAGCCCTGGATCTTTTATATTTTCTCTAATTTCTGCTAGAAAGTGAAAAAGTTCCTCTGTAGTTTCTTTCCTGCTCTTATATAATATTTTATCATTCATGGCTAAAAATAACCAACTAGCACTACTGACATTCTTTCTGGAACTCTCCTTTATGCCATCAGGCCCATATCCTGTTGTCATGGCACACCAGGCATCAGTCACTCTGTATTTTCTGCCAGTATATAACACATGTTGCCTTTCCTCCAGCCTCTGGTAATAACAGCCTCTTCCCTGTCCTTCCAGTTGCTTTAACAGTTCCTTTGAGGATCTTCCAGGATCCTCCTTCCTCCTCGTCCCAAAGGTGATGCCACATGCATTAAGGTTTTATTTCAGTCATACCTACTTCTAGATATCATTTTCAGTTCCATTTGTCTCTTACTATGATCACAATAAACTGTGGAAAATTCTGAAAGAGATGGGAATGCCAGAGCACCTGACCTGCCTCTTGAGAAACCGATATGCAGGTCAGAAAGCAACAGTTGGAACTGGACATGGAACAACAGACTGGTTCCAAATAGGAAAAGGAGTATGGCAAGGCTGTATATTGTCACCCTACTTATTTAACTTATATGCAGAGTACATCATGAGAAATGCTGGGCTGGAAGAAGCACAGGCTGGAATCAAGCAAGAGTCTTGGGAGAAATATCAATAACCACAGATATGCAGATGACACCACCCTTATGGCAGGAAGTGAAGAGGAACTAAAAAGCCTCTTGATGAAGGTGAAAGAGGAGAGTGAAAAAGTTGGCTTAAAGCTCAACATTCAGAAAACGAAGATCATGGC
>SJYC01087088.1:0-36728 GCA_006408675.1 Madoqua kirkii | reverse complement strand
TTCCATGTTCCTCCTTTATTTACTTGCCTTTATTTTTTAATAAATAAAATTAAAGGAATAAAGAAGAAAATGGAATAGCAATTTTTTGAAAGTGTTGATTAGTTCCAAAGAAGGCATGAAAGAAGAAAAACAAGAAAGCAAATAGTAAACCAGTAGTCTTAAGTACATGAACTAATTATACCAATAAAAATAAACTAAATATTCTAAGACTAAAATTGCCAAGCTCGATTTTTTTTAAACTATGCTGCTTATAGTGGACACACTAGTATGGGAACAAAAACAATGAAAGTAAAAAAATTAAAACAGATATACAATACAAAAGAAAACCACGTCTTACATGAACATCAGGCAGAGCAGATTTTAAGAAACAGCATGACATGAATATGCTTAACATGACTGAACTGGAGCCTTAAAAATGGTAAGATGGTAAATTTCACGCTACGTGTTTTTTCAACAATTATAATTTCAAAACTAAAAAAAAGGAAGAGTGTCGCTAGAGATTAAACTTGGGCTTTGTAATGATAAAAGGGTCAATCCATAAGGAAGATAAAACAATTCTTGGTTTGTATTTATATAGCATTGCTTCAAAATGGGCTTGCCAGGAGCACTAGCGGGAAAGAATCCATCTGCTAAACAGGAGACATAAGAGTCACAGGTTCAATCCCTAGGTGAGGAAGATCCCCTGGAGGAGGGCAAGGCAACCCGCTCCAGTATTCTTGCTTAGAGAATCCCATGGACAGAGAAGCCTGGTGGGTTATAGTCCATAGGTTTGCAGAGTTAGATACAAATGAAGTGACTTAGCACGCATGCTTAAAAATATTTAAAACAAAGGTTGAAACAACTAAGAAAAACAATAAATGAAAACATCCTTATGATAATTGATTTCATAACTTTTCTTATTTCAGATTCTCCCCATGTTGGCCTTGGGAATAAACCTAAAGGCTAGTTTGCTAAGAGAGAGCTCTTGGGAACGCAGAGTAATTAATTTCAGATATGCAGATCAATAACAGTTTGTCTTGGTCTACAGATATTTTCAGGGTATCTAGAAGTCTGCATAACCATCTGATAAAATCCCTTAAAAGGAGAAAATAAATGCTAAAACAAATCACATCCAGCTTGCTAGGGAGATTACTGAAGTTCTTTTTTTTTTTTTTTCTTTTTTGACACTTGACCTTTTGAAACACAACTAGCCAGGGTCCAAGAAGAGACCTTAGTCACTGGAGACACACTGCAGTTACTGATATATGTTTGAAAAATTGTGCTGAGTGGCTTACAGCTGTGTGGCTGTATTCACTGATATGTGTGGGAAACACTGTTTAATGGTGCGTGATACACTTACTGCTGCTTATTGATGTATGTCTAAACTCCAAATCCAAACAGTATAAATAGTATGACTGCTGGCTTTACCAAAAAGACAGAAAGGGGTGGTGAAAAAAAAGCAAAAACATTTGGGCTTTCAAATCAAACATACAGGGATTAAAATCCAAGTTTGAGGATTTTGAGACCCTTGAGAGTCCCAAGAGCAAGGAGATCAAACCAGTTAACCCTAAAGGCAATCAACTCTGAATATTCATTGGAAGGACTGGTGCTGAAGGTGCAATACTTTGGCCACCTGATGCGAAGAGCCAACTCACTGGAAAAGACCCTGATGCTGGGAAAGACTGAGGGCAAGAGAAGAAGAAGGGGGTGACAGGGAATGAGATGGCTGAATGGCATCACCAACTTAAAGGACATGAATTTGAGCAGACTCCAGGAGATGGTGAAGGACAGGGAAGTCTGGCATGCTGCAGTCCACGAGGTTGCAAAAAGTCAGACATGACTTAGTAATTGAACAACAACAGCACCCTTAGGCAAGTCACTTAACTTCACTGAGCATGTTTTCCTGTCTTCAAATGGAATAATGATGTCTCCTTTCAGATGTCTGCAAGGATGAGAAGCGACATGGAACATCGGGCCTGGGCCTGGCACACACACCGACCATCACAGCCCAAAGTCACTGCTCCTTGTGGAGGATCCCAAGGTTTCCAAGCCAAGTTCCCCCTATCCAAGTTCAAGCCCAGTACCTAATACAAGCTCTATAGGTCTCCAGAACACAGTCTCCTCTACAGTAATCAATTTATGCCAAAGTTTTTGTAACACAAACAATGCTGACATTCAAAGGGTAACCAAGCTATATAGAATATCATTTAAATTTTCCCTCGTCCTTTGGTGAAGAAGTGGTAAAGTGTTGACTTTCCCTTTCACCCAGAATTAGTCAAGAAAGAAGGGTGATCTTTGCCTTCATCATGCTCATATTGTTTTTAAAAGAAAATATGGACATTAAAGAGCACTGAATCTATTCAAATAAAATTTTCATTCACATAACACTTTTCTCTGATAAACTGTCTCATTATTTAACAAGAATTTCCTGAAAGTCTATTGAAACAAGATGCTCATTAAAGCCCTAGACAGACAGAAAAAAAAAGTTGCTTTGCTTTCTCTCCAGATGGGCCGCATAAGGACCAGACTTTTAATATGCCCTAATATGACCAGATCTGAAGAACAAAAAGAAACAGGAGAGGGAAATATGAGTGGAAGAAGGTCACAGTGTATACTGTCCATTTCCAAACCAGCCCAGCCCAGGTTCACACAAAACTACACATGAGAGGTTATCTCAACCATCAGTCAACCATCTCCTCTCTCAAAAACAGTGGGAAGTCCATCACCCTCTCAGGCCGTTGTACACTCAAGTGTTTGAGGAGGGACTTCAGTAGTCATGGATGAATGTGAGAGCTGGACCATAAAGAAGGCTGAGCGCTGAAGAATTAATCCTTTCCAACTGTGGAGAAGACTCTTGAGGGTCCCTTAGAGAGCAAGATCAAACCAGTCAGTCCTAAAGGAAATAACCCTGAACATTCATTGGAAGGACCGATAGTGAAGCTGAAGCTCCAATACTTTAGCCACCTGATGGGAAGAACTGACTCATTGGAAAAGACCCTGATGCTGCGAGGGATTGGGAGCAGGAGGAGAAGGGGACGGCAGAGGATGAGATGGTTGGATGGCATCACCGACTCAATGGACATGAGTTTGGGTAAACTCTGGGAGTTGGTGATGGACAGGGAGGCCTGGCGTGCTGCAGTCCACGGGGTCACAGAGTCGGACACCACCAAGGGACTGAACTGAACTGAACTGAAGAGATGGTTTCTGACAGACACCTGGGTCCCCAACTGTCTCCAAGCTCAGCTGTGCCCTTCCCCTCAGGGCAGAGCAGATGCTTAGCAAGAAGGGAAGCTCTGTTAGAGGGGTTTTCAAGTCCAATCTAATGTGCATAAGCTTTAGGGCTGAGACAACATGTGTTTTATGAGCTTTTTCTCATAAAGTAATTTTAGTAACTAAAACTGAAAACTATGAAACTTTTTTTTCCACTAAGTCATTCTTTGGTGTGCCTTAGAAAGCATGGATTGCCATTAAGATAGCTGTTCAAAAAACAAGACAACAAAAACTCAAGACATAAAACCAGATTCTTTCAGTTTTATCTATATTTATGGTTAAATGGTGTCTATAAATGTGACTCTTGTACTCAATAATCTTAAAGCTGTTTTAAAAACACAAACTTTAATATCTAGCTCATTTATTTCCCAAATTTATCTTCATCTTTTTAAGGGAACATGGGTAGTTGAATACATAGTATTATGACAGTTAGGACCCTACAAAAAAAATAGTCGCCTTAGGGAGTAAGTTTATAATAGGAGATGAAAGGTAATATTCATATCTACTCCCTACCCCATCTCCAAGAAAAAAATTAATAGAAGCTGCAACTCTAAATTGTGTGCCAGTTGCTTGATTCATTTGACCCTTTTCTAAAACACCGGTTTGGTCAAATTGCAAAAGAAGTCAAATGTATGTGTTTGACTTTCCCCACCCTCCTATTATTCTGGTTTCAACACCAGAAAAGTGATAATGAGTTTTGAAAAAACAAAAAAGAACAATATAAAGTAGCAAAAGAGAGAAGTAAAGGGATTTCCCTGTCTATCCAGTGGTTAAGACCCCATGCTTCCAATGCAGGGACTTGCTCGATCCTTGGTTGGGGAACTAATATCCCACATGCCTCAAGGTGAGGTCAAAGATAAATAAATACTTTTTTAATGGTAAAAAAGAAAACAAGAAGGCAGATTCAGATAATCCATAAATCTGCAGTAAGTCTCAGAAGTGATGATTTCAAATTGTATATACATGGAGTGAGGTGAAGATTAGGC
This sequence comes from Madoqua kirkii, assembly GCA_006408675.1. Taxonomy (NCBI): domain Eukaryota; kingdom Metazoa; phylum Chordata; class Mammalia; order Artiodactyla; family Bovidae; genus Madoqua; species Madoqua kirkii. Next base: position 32,493 of record SJYC01087088.1, on the reverse strand, counting down.
GACCAAGATGTAGAGAGATAGATACAAACACAGCACACCATCAGTGGAAGCATTTTAAAGCTGCTCAGATACACAATGAGCTATCTTGACTTTAGCCATCATGCGCTGAGCATTTTCAAAATACATATTCATCATTTCTCAGCCTGCAGAGGTTCTGTTACCTTTAGGGAACATTATTTTTAAAACATCAAATGGCATTGCCATAACCAGAGAAAGGAAGGCAAAAGAAAGTTAAATACCTTAGGCCCTTTACACTTATAAAAGTGGTTTTCTTTTACATGAGAAAGCTAGCAGTTTTGGGAATGCAGCAAAGGGGACGGAGTTGCAAAAGGGTTAATGTGACCTCAAAGAATCCCTGAATCACAAGCATAACCTCTGACCAGGCCAGCTGAGTGTTTTCCAGTGTTTTATGTAAAACTCAAAATTGAACTTGCCAACAGACATGGAAAATTAAATTCCCCTGAGGAAGTTGCAAGGGCCTACATTTTGCTACAGGAGAAATAGGACATTAATGGAAGTGGCACAATATCTGTCCTTTTTAATCAAAATCTCAACAGGGCCCTGAACAGTAGCATGCTTCAAAGGAAGCGGCGCTGAGGGAGGAAGCAAAGCGCCCCTTTGTGCCAGGCTGCCGCCTCTACAGGAGCATGCATGATGGATGAGAGACACGCAGCCAGGGGACAGATCACATCTTTGAATGGCTGAACATGCATTTAGATTGTTCATCCGCTCCTGGTGATTCGAGCAGAGAAACTACCAAAATGGGTTTTTAAGTACTTGGCTTTCTAGACCTATCGACCTAATAAAATGAAGGACTAACAAGCTAAGGGAAAGGCAGTAAGGCAAGATGGAACATGCCCTGAACCCGGAAGATGCGGTCTGGCACTGAGGTTCCACCACTCCCTAGTACTGTAACTTCTTTAAGTAACTTCAGTTTTCTTATGTGCAGAAGACACTAATGCTGTCTGCTTCTCGGGATCGCAACATCATGGTACACGTGAAGAGCCCGACGGCTGTCAGTTATTACTACATCATCAGCTGATGCGGATATTTAATTAGGAAGAGCTCGGACATGGGCAAGACAGGGATGGGGTGGCATACTGCCTGGGGAAGGACCAGAGGCTGTCCCCTAGGGGACCCCGGGACTTTCATTCTTTACCTTTGTTAACTTCTCATCATACAGGGTCCAGCCCTCAGAGAGACAGATTCAGACCCCTGATTCTTCCGCACTCTGAAAACAGGCCCTTTTCTGAATAGCAGAATCACTTCAAGCCACCTCACGGTTCTCAGGTCTAAAACCAAAATAGCAAGCCAATGAATCTGCAATGCAAAGCCTAACTTGCACAGGAACAGAATACATGTTTCCATAAGTCCAGCCCATTCTCTCCCCGACAACAAGCCTACATGGAAAACCAAGCTACTGGAAGAAGGAGGCAGGGTGCTAGGAGACAAGGACTCAGGTGAGTAGGTAATGGGCACATTCCAGGCGTCCATTCCTTTACCAGGTATAATACAGGGCTTCCCAGGGGGCGCTAGCGGTAAAGAACCTACTTGCTAATGCAAGAGACAAGAGTCGCAGATTCAGTTACTGGGACAGGAAGACCTCTTGGAGGAGGGCATGGCAACCCACTCCAGTATTCTTGCCTGGAGAATCCCATGGACAGGAGAGCCTAGCAGGCTACAGCCCATGGTCAAAGAGTCAGACCCAACTAAAGTGATTAAGCACGCACACAGGTGTAATATAGCCTCAGGGCCAGCTGAGAGGCAGGCCCGGCGCCTGGCCTGGGGTCAGGGCTTGGGGTATTGCCTATGTGGCTGTCCCATCTCCCTCTAAGGGCAGGAAGACCACTGAGACTGGAACAGGGAATACAAGCTTAAAGTGATTAAGCACGCACACAGGTGTAATATAGCCTCAGGGCCAGCTGAGAGGCAGGCCCGGCGCCTGGCCTGGGGTCAGGGCTTGGGGTATTGCCTATGTGGCTGTCCCATCTCCCTCTAAGGGCAGGCAGACCACTGAGACTGGAGCAGGGAATACAAGCAGGACGGCGGCAGGAAACAGAGGTAAAAACCAAGCATGGACCAGACCGTGTTGCCGTTGTTGTCTGAGTCATGTTCCGCTCTTTTGCCACCTCAAGGCAATGGCACCCCACTCCAGTACTCTTGCCTGGAAAATCCCATGGACGGAGTAGGCTGGTGGCCTGCAATCCATGGGGTCACTAAGAGTTGGACACAACTGAGCGACTTCACTTTCACTTTTCACTCTCATGCATTGGAGAAGGAAATGGCAGCCCACTCCAGTGATCCTGCCTGGAGAATCCCAGGGGCGGGGGAGCCTGGTGGGCTGCCGTCTATGGGGTCACACAGGGTTGGATATGACTGAAGCGACTTGGCAGCGGCAGCAGGACTGTAGCCCGTCAGGTTGTCTGTGGGATTTCCCAGGCAAGAGTACTGGAGTGGGCTGCCATTTCCTTCTCCAGGAGATCTTTCAACCCAGGGATCAGACTCACATCTCCTGCATTGGCAAGTGGATTCTTTATCATCTGAACCATTGGGAAAGCTAATGTTAGAAGAACTACTATAAAAAAATACTTCTGCTAAACCATTGTTTTTTGGGGATTTTTTTTTTTTTTGTAAATCAGAAGCTTATACCACTGTCAGAGAAATTGCAATCCCTGGGGGACTTTAATATTGTTTGTGTATTTGAAAAGTCAGTTTTTTAAAAATAATAGCCAACCAAGAGAGACGTAAAAAGTGAACTGCACCAACAGAAAGGAAAAAAAGAAAAAAAAAGAATATTTGGAATAGCAAACTATTGACACATCAATTTAAACAAGGCAAGAGGGAAATGAAAAATGTTTCTGATGGTGATAATAAATATTTGTTAAGTGCTAACTATGGGCAAAATGCTGCTCTAAGCATTGTATATGTACTATCTCATTTAGCTATCACAAAATTCCTATAAAATAGATATTGTTATCCCCATTTTAGGGGAGAAGACCAAAACCAAAGAGGTTCTAATATTTCTTTTGATAAAGAAGACATGATGTTCAGTGTTCCTTTTGGTTACTTTTTGCATCATTGGAGTGCAGGGCAAGATTCTGTGTTACGCCAGGTCAGAAGGCATCACAACTTGTCAAATCCTATAGAAATCCTGTCTGAGCAAGGCAGCGTGGATTACTCTATAAGAAAAGCAGGCACATTGGGGAAACCTGTTCTGTAATGCACAGGTAAGTCATTACCCTACCATGTAACACAGCATTGTCAAGAGTTCAGGAAAGCTTGGGCGAATGCAGGTAGCCTGTATAGTCAGTTTTAGCCCATCTTCCAACATCACATTAGAAAAGGGCTCCTCTGTACAACATCCAGCAATAAGAATCAATGGACATGAGTTGAGATGAATAGGAGTCTGAAAGAGGGTTGTAGGACAGGCAGCTGGCTGAGGTTTTTCCTGCCACTACAGCTAAATATTTCATCTTCCTCAAGCAAGTGAAATGACGAGCCCACACCTAATTAAACTGCACAGCGATTGTGCTGGGCTGCCTTCACAGCATGACAGACACGTGGCCTCACCAGGAGTCAGCCACAGAAATCAATAGCTGACATTTACTCGATGAGATACAAATTGAGATTAGCTAGCTTCACTTTTTATTCAGCAAATTCAAGTCTGCAATCAATCCCCGTGCCTGTGTAGACTATGGAAATTGGTAGTCTCCAATGGATTTGTTTCTTCCTTAGCTAATTACAGGACACAAGTAAATTCATAATCAATTGCTACCTCTACTTTTACTGTATACATCTCCATGAGCAAAAGAAGTCTGTCAAAGGTGGACATTATGATGGTCTTTACAGATGGATGGAAGCTACTAAATGTTTCACATACATTGTAATACATCAGCTAGTTGATGATCATTTAAAAGACTGGCTTATTTGTGGAACAAATACAAAACTTCCCCTGTGGTTATTAGTTAAGCATACAAAAAGTTCTCAATTTATCAAGAGCCTGCTTAGGAAAGCAGAGCTTTGTAGAGTGTCTGGCACATCACAGAGCCCACTCAGCCAGTGACACCTGGTTTGATGTAGTGGCTGGTATACAATGGGCAGCAGGGAAGTCAGAAAATTTGACAATCATATTCTAGATCCATCACCCGTTTTTTAGTTTTTAAAAATTACATTTCAATTGAAGTATAGTTAATTTACAATGTTGTGTTAGTTTCAAGTATACAGCTAAGTGATTTAGTTATATGTGTGTGTGTGTATGTGTATGTGTATGTGTATGTGTATGTGTATGTGTTTATACTTATACGGCTTCCCTGCTGGCTCAGACAATAAAAAGAGCTGACTGAAATGTGGGACTCGAGTTTGATCCCTGGTGGGGAAGACCCCCTGGAGAAGGAAATGGCAATCCACTCCAGTACTCTTGCCTGGAGAATCCCATGGATGGAGGAGCGTGGTGGGCTACAGTCCAGGAGTCGCAAAGAGTCAGACGCGACTGAGCAGTTATATGCACATGCATATTCTTTTCCAGATTCACTTCCATTATAGGCTGTTATAAGAAACTGAGTGTAATCTCCTGTGCTATCCAGTAATCCCTGTGGTTCATCTATTTGCATACAGCAGTGTGTATCCATTAATTCCAAACTCCTAATTTATCTCCCCCCTCCCCTGCCATCCCCTTTGGTAACCATAATTTTGTTTTCTATGTCTGTGAGTCTGCTTCTGCTTTGTAAATAAATTCATTTGTATCTCTTTTTAGGTTCCACATATAAGTGGTATCATAGAATCTTTGTCTCTCCTGACTTACTTCTTCTCTGCATAGAATCATCTCTGGGTCCATCCATGTTCCTGCAAATGACATTATTTCATTCTTTTTTACGGCTGAGTAGTGCTCTATTGGGTACCACATCTTCTTTATCCATCCCTCTGTCAGTGGGCACTTAGGTTGTTTCTATGTGTCAGCTTTTGTGAATAGCGCTGCAATGAACACTGGGGTTCAGGTACTTTTTAGAATTATGGGGTTCTCTGGATACATGCCCAGCAGTGGTACTGAAGGATAGCATGGTAGAGTTACCATGTTATCACCCTTGACCTAACAGTTCCAGTCCTCGGTATATGGCACATGGAAGGGAGTGTTACGTCCACCAAAAAATGTGGAAATAAATTCACAAAAGCCAAAACTTGAACTCAGGCTAATGTCTATCAACTGTAGGGTAGATAAATAAATTTTGGCAAATTCATAAATGAAAGAATCACACAGAAGCGAGAAAGAATGAACAGCATGGATGAAGCTCATAGACACAACAGTGAGCCAGGCACCAAAGAGGACATGCTGTATGGTTCTATTTATATGAAGTTCAAATACAGGAAGCACTCAGATGGTGAGAGAGGCATGAATAGAAGCTACTTTGGGAAGAATTATTGCCTGGGGATGTGCATGAAAAGCTCCATCAGGAGAGCTAGAAACATGCTATTCCTTGATCTGGTTGGTAGTAACATAAGTGTATACATTAAACAATCCATTCAGCTGTAAACTTAAAATTCATGTGTTTTAATGTTATATGCTAAAGCTGAAACTCCAGTACTGTGGCCACCTCATGCGAAGAGCTGACTCACTGGAAAAGACCCTGATGCTGGGAGGGATTGGGGGGAGGGGGAGAAGGGGACAACAGAGGATGAGATGGCTGGATGGCATCACTGGCTCAATGGACATGAGCTTGAGTGAACTCCAGGAGTTGGTGATGGACAGGGAGGCCTGGCGTGCTTCGATTCATGGGGTTGCAAAGAGTTGGACACAACTGAGTGACTGAACTGAACTGAACTGAACTAAATGTTATATCATACTTCCTTCACATACTACATGACCTCAGACAAATCATTCTCTCTAGACTTCCATTTCCTCATCTGTAGGTCGGGAATGCTAATATAACTACCTCCTAGGATAATTCTGAAGTATAAATACAATAATTCATGTAAAGCAGTTAGAACAGAGTCTTGTATAAGAGCGTTTGATAGATGTTGCCCACTGTAGTGTCTCATTGAGGATGCAGTCATAAACAGGCAGGATCCAGGAATTATACATTGTCTAAGGAATCATAATTAAGGTAGAAGCTAACATCACAAATGCATATGAACTGGTTTTGAGAAAAGCAAGAACATCTAATCTTATGTTTAAATTTGAGAGGAAATCTTAGATTCTCAGCTTCTAATTAATGTTTCCCACAGAATTCATTTACATAACAAATTACTCTAATGAAGCTGAAATATTATTTAATGTAGACCAAAAGATACAAGTGGATTTCACTTTAAGGGCATGTCTTATGTAATTCTAGGTACATTCATTCATATTTGCTCCACTCTCCCTGGGACCTGGAGCACTGGAAAGCTGATACTTGGGACCACATACTGACTCTGTCGATCCTAAAGGATATCAACTCTGAACATTCATTGGAAGGACCGATGCTGAAGGTGAAGCTCCAATACTTTGGCCACCTGATGCAAAGAGCCAACTCATTGGAAAGACCCTGATGCTGAGAAAGACTGAGGGCAGGAGGAGAAGGGGATGACAGAGGATGAATGACAAAGGCTGGATGGCATCATTGACTCAATGGACATGAGTTTGAGTAAACTCCAGCAGATAGGGAAGGACAGAGAAGCCTGGCGTGCTGCGGTCCATGGGATGCAAAGAGTCAGACACGACTGAGTCACTGAACGACAGCAACAGCTGACTCTGAAGACATCACAGGACCTGGAAACTGATTTCTATAGCAATGATTTTCCAAGGGAGGCCAGCAGTCAAAGGAGTTTAAAGGACTTACTAGCTTCTTGCCTTAGTGTAGCTAAAGAATGAATTACTGATCATGAAAATAGCTGAATCATTTCTCAGGAAAGTTTAGGAATAAGAGTAGGCTGATTTTATCATGACCATTGCTGCAAAACCTCTAAGGTTACAGGACTGAATACGAGGACTATAAATTTAAGGTGCTGGCTAGAACAGCAGAGGAACCTTTAGAAATTCCCCAGACCTACAGAAAACCTTGTAGCTTTGGGAACTCTTTTTTTTTTTTTTCAAGGTCAAGAGATTTCCCTGGTGGTCCATTTAAGACTTCCCCTTCTAGTGTGGAGGGGAAGTTCAATCCCTGGTTGGGAAGCTAAGATCCCATAAGCCTTGTGGCTAAAAACAAACAAACAAAGAAACACTAAACATAAAACAGAAACAACATTATAACAAATTCAATAAAGGCTTTAAAAATGGTCCACGTAAAAAAAAAATCTTAAAAAAATATAAATAGATATCCAGCCACCAAGGCTTCTGGGATCTTAGTTCCCCAACCAGGGATGGAACCTCGCCCTGGCACTGGAAGCACTGGAGTCCTGACCACTGGACCTCCAGGGAATTCCCAGGAGTTCTTGCTATTAGACATTTTTCAAACATCTTATAATAAATAATAGAGGGTGTTGATCCACTTTGAGATACTTCTATGAGCCAATAAAAGACTGACTGTCATGAACCGGGCAAGCATGGAGAACTGATAAGAACCAGTTGCCCTGTAAATGTGCCAAGCAGGGATGCTGAGCCACTGACTGCCCTCAACACAGCCAGCCTGGCTGGTCCTCCAGCCTGCCTCTCCTTCTAGACCCACCAGAACCGTGAGGCTGGAATAATTGCTGTCTAGCTTCTCCGCCCAGTACAATAGCCATTGGCCACAGGTGGCTAATGTGACCAAGGAACTGAATTCTTCATCATATTGAATTTTAACTCGTTTAAATTTCAGCGGTCACTTGTGGCAAGTGATTATTGAACTGGGCGGACGGCCCATGCTGGTCAGATCTTGATGAGTCCAGACTGTTTGGGGAGACGCTAGTGGCCTGCCCTTGCAAAGACTCTGTTATCCCCATGGTCTGAGCCAACCCCAGAGCGAACAAGGTACAGCCCAGATCCTTCCACCCCATCACCCAGCCTTGCCGCCCCTGGATCTCGTTAGCTGTTCATGGAGCCTGTCAGTCACTGCACTGGGGATCTGACCTCTCTGTTTTGCCCTGGTCTTCTGTCTCACTGTCTGCCTAACAGACATTCACAGCGAGGGGAGGAATCCTACCGGGAGCTCTAGCCCAGATGACTGAAGCCTTAAGACTTCCTCCCGTCTCCCCTCCCTGCAGCCCTGCGTCTGATGGAGCTGCTGCTGTGAATGAACCGAGTGCCCCACAGCACAGCATCACCAGCCACCTGCATTCGGCTTCCACCCGTGGCCAGAATCGGCCGCTGCTCTACCCACTAAGCACCAGGCAACTCTCTCAGACGTCAGGCTAGAGAAATGACCTGGGTTCCCCCACCACTTTGGCCACCTGATGCTAGAGCCAGCTCACTGGAAAAGACCTCGATGCTGGGAAACGAGGGCAGGAGGAGAAGGGGGCGGCAGAGGATGAGATGGTTGGATGGCATCACTAACTCACAGGACATGAGTTTGAGCAAGCTCCAGGAGATAGTGAAGGACAGGCAAGCCTGACGTGCTGTAGTCCATAGGGTCACAAAGAGTGAGACACGATTTAGTGACTGAATGACAACCCCAGTGGGGCTATACACAGCTTCTTTTTCCTTCCTACTGGGCCTCTGGTTACAGTTGGGGTCCAGATTCTTCATTCAGCCTAAAGTTATTCAGAGTTATGTTCCCAGTAGAGCTGTAAACACTCAAATGTACATGAACAGCTAGGTAAATACTTTGTTTACATTCATAAATGCCCCTAGAAAGTAAAATATAGATTCACTTATTATATTTGTGGCCATAAAAAGACTACATCTAGAATTCTTTGGTAAAACAGCCTGGATTCTATAAAATTCTCATATACTCTGACATTGACTGTTTGTATAATTTAGGGAAACGTCTATCAAAACCAGGAGGCTCGTAAGGGCAACTTGGCTTATAAATACTTGACAGAAACATAAATGTGTATATTCCCCAAATGCAACTGTCTATATGAGTTGCAGCATTTCAGAAAAAAGTGGCTGTTTCTGAGGTGTGTGAAGGTGATTCATCCTCTACAGGATGATTTAATCCATCATTCTGCCCGAGAAGGTGGGGAGGTGACATGCTGGCCTGCGGTTCTGAACTCTGTCATACACACTTGGCGGCCCTTCACTTGGGGAGGCACGGACTTGAAAATAACAACCTTTGAGTTCTGAGTGTTCTGGCTGGAAACTCATGTTTCTCAGCTGGGAAACGTGAGGGCAAAGGGTACTGAAGCGAGTACAGCCTGTAGCTGTTTTCATGATGTGATGAAAGAGTCTTGATGCCTTGAGATGTCTATATTAATCTTTCAGGATGCACATATGTTTTTGGTCCTGAACAACTGGAACAACTTGGAAAAAGAAAATGAAATAGCTCTAAATGTTTTAAATAATCAGAATGCTGCTACTGGCACTAGTAGTGAAGAATCACATGCCAAATAGAAGACACAGGCTCCATCCCTGGATTGGGAAGATCCTCTGAAGGAGGAAATGGCAACCCACTCCAGTATTCATGCCTGGGAAATTCCACTGACAGAGGGGCCTGGCAGGCTACAGTCCAGGGGTCACAAAAGAGTCAGACGCAACTGGAGTGACTTAGCACACGCACACACATAGCAATATACATGAAAACACAAACGGCATTCAGATGCCCAGAGGCTGGCTTTCTGGTTGCTTCTTTCTTTTTTCTCCTCTGGATTTTCTACCAATGACTTGTGCCTCCACCTGCTGGTGTACTGAGGAAATGAAATGGAAATTAAAATCCAAGCAAGTAAATTGTTAATAAATACTCTGTGGGAATCTCTAATACAGGCTTGGAGGGAGGAATGGTTAAAATTAGTCTAAAATGAAATTTCTGAAGATGATCAGGTTAACCCCTTTATCCTCTATATTAACGATTAAAAGTGAGATGCAAAAACAAACAAACAAAAATACCTTCACTAAACCTGATCTCCAACTACCAACGTCTAATTCAATTATCTTATCATCACCCGCAAGTCATTCTATCAACACTCCCACTAAAAGTTTTATAAGAAAATGCAGCAGAGAGATGGAGTATGAACCAAATCATAAATCAGAATGTCTCATTTAAAGTCAAAGAGAGAAACATCCTCAGGAATATAAATCAGTCCTAAATCTTCAGCAGACCCATAAAAGAAGTGTTTAAAGCCCTTTCTGAAAAGACAGCAGAACATTAAAATCCAGAGCCAGACTTCCAGAGGTGGAAGCCCAGCCTTATCCCTTATATCTAGATGCCATGATCAAATTACTCCGATAAGACTTTTCCTCAGTTTCCCCATGTGTGAAATGGGGTTAATTGACATGATCTACTTCATAGCACTATTATGAGGATTCGGTGACTTAATACTTGCAAAGCACCGAGAACAGTTTCTGGCACATAGTCAGTCTTATTTAAACGCTCAGTAAACAACTAAAATGCAGCTGGTGCATATTGCTAAGAGGAAATGTGGTTGTTATTACTGAGAAATGCTATCTCCTCAGATTGCATGCGTTGCCCCGATCACATTATTGTTTGCTAAAGCTACATGCTTGAGCTATCACGGATTCAGAGAGCCTGCCTATTACCACGTAGAGGAAACTGAGTTAAGGCAAGAATAAGCTGGTAATTTCCTAAACAGTGAATAAACAGGAGTTCTAGGGATATGATTTTTTTGGGGGAAAAGGCTAATTTCCCACTAAATGATCCAGAAAGACAAATTTACTGTAAAATCTTCAAGTTTTAAGATGACACGAAAATGTTCCACGAAATAAAGCAGTACAATGGAACTTGTAAAAACACCAACATTATTTTACCTTCATATAAAATGGGATGGTATCATACGAAATAGTCATACAGTTGCAATGTGCATTCTGGTTAAGTCACATCTTCATTTAACCATTCATTCAGTTAAAAAAAAGAAAAGAAATTAGTACATATTTGAAGCCAGTGACTCAACAAGGAACAAGTAACAAATAGTAAACAAATAATGTAAAATAGTATCATGCTATGAAGGAAAATAAAGCAGGGAAGAAAACCACAGTGACCGTGGCTAGAGGCAACCTGCAATTAGGAAGACTCGTTTGAGTAGATGGATATTTGAGCAAAGGACTAAATGAAGGGAGAAAGCAAACAATACGGATATCTAGAGAAAGAGCTTGCCAGGCAGAGGGAGCAGCCAAACTCTGAAACAGAGACATAGGCGGCCATTTTCAAAAAGCAAGAAAGTCAATAAAGACTTAACTTATTAAAGTGATTCCAATAGGATTTCCTGCTAGATTGGAACTTGTGTGTGGGAAGAGAGTGGTGAGAAATCAGAAGGGAGAAACAACTGGGAGCCAGGCAACACAGAACTTTTGGGGCCACGTGTGGCTTGTTTACAAACATGGCCCTAAAATTCTTTTGTAACTTTTCAGTGTAGAGGTGGAGGTCCCCTTCCTTTAAATCTGAGGGGGCTTAAGATTTCTTAGACCAGTAAACTATGATGGAAATGACTATGTTTTCTGAGGTTGGTTAAGAAAAAGAAGATGTGCCTTTGTCTTGTTCAGGGGAACCTTCATGTTTGCAATCATAACCTTGCATGTGACTTTCCAAGGCCACCATGCTGTGAGAGGAATCAAGCCACATGTAAAGCGTATGTGCACACCCTCTTCCCACCTCCAAGTCTGCAGTCCTAAACTTGTAGTCATGCTAGTCCACACACCAGACACATGACTAAATATGCCTTCAGATGATTCCAGCTCCCAGCCATCCCACCTTCTCAGCTAAGCCCTCAGACACTGGAGCAGGCAAAAATTATGATTTGTCCAAAACAGCCCAGAGAATCCATAAGCCTAATAAATGACTGTTGTAAACTGCCACGTTTGGGGCCAGTTTGTTACCCAACAGTCATAATGAGAAACCATGATAAGAACTGTAGACAAATGAGAAATCTTTGGGGTGTACATTAACATGATCTGATTCATGAAGTAAGAATTACACCAGTTTCTGTCGGGAGAGCAGGCTGTAAAAGGGCAAGCGTGGGGGCAGAGAGGCCAGTCTGGAGACTACTGCACTCATCCAAGCAAGAAGTGTTAGTGCCCTAGGCAGGGCAGAACCAGTGACGAGAGTAAGAAGGCCTTTGGTTGACAACATAGTTTCAAAGTGATTCCAATAGGATTTGCTGCTAGATTGGAACTTGTGTGTGGGAAGATGCAAATCAAGAATGACTAAAGGACCAAGGACTTTGACCAGAGCAAGCAACTAACTGAATAGAGGTGTCATTTCCTGAGATACAAACATTAGAGGAAGAATGGGTTTGAAATCAAGAGTTCAGTTTTAAACCCATGTGGCAAATAGAAATGAATGAGGAGGAAGCAAGTAGGTATGTGACTTTGGAGGTCAGGAGTATAGCTGGTTCTGTGTTCAACTCTAAGTGCCTCATTTTAGGAAAGATACATACAGACTAGAGAATATTCAGAAGGGGACCAGGATGCAGATATTTTTAAGTGCCATATCATGTTTAAAAAAAAAAAAGTTGAAGGAACTAACCGTAGGGTGGGTAAAAATACCCACGATGGTGAAGAGGTGCTTAAATCAATAGGACACACCATCAGGACTCATCTTCAGGAGTGCACTATGTGCTTCGAGGGGCGAAACATCTAAAGCCTACTTTTGTGGAAACTATATGAAACACCTCAAAACTGACTATGCCTCTCCGCACAGAAGCTACCGTTCCAGAACCAGACATCATTACAGAGGATTTGACCAAAACACTACAGGAGATGGACTGAATAGCATCAGGTTGTGTTGGTGAAAAATTCTCTAACGAGAGCAAAGCTAGACAAAACCAATCCCTCCCCCCCAAAAAATAAATAAAATTAAAAAGGAAATATTTATTTATATATATATATATATACTCCATTTCCATATATTCCCAGTAAAGGACAAACTGGCCTATACAAAATTTATCTGTTCATATCCTGTTCTTATTACGAATGCTCACATGGAGGAAGTTACCCTTAGTGCTGCAACACTAAGGGATTTTAGCATTCATAGTCACAATATTCTGCTTTTCCAGTATTTTAATCCTTTGCATTGATAGAGGGAGTTCAGTAGGGTGATTAAGAGCGGAAACCGAGAGCCACAATTCCTGGCCTAAGATCTTAACTCCAGCACTTAGGTGAGCTACTTAAACTTTCTATGCCTTCTAGCTAAGAGCTTGAGGTCCTTTCTGCAAGGAGCAAACTTTCTCCTGAAATAAAATCAGGGTCCCACAAACACAGGGAAAAAGGGAGGGATGGCTCTTGGGTAGGAAGTCAACACATCTGCCTCTGCACTTTGTCCATGAGCGTTTTCCCTACAGAATACGGTAGGAGCCTTACAAATATGTATATATATCTTGCACAAGAGCCTTTCCTCAGCATGAAGGTGCTTACGCAGATCTGTGGCTGACAGATCCTCAACTCAGTCCTAGAAATAAGCCCAGAGAGGGAAGCATATAAAAATCCATGACAGAAAGAGACTTGCCCCGAGGAATAGGCTGCGAGGGAGAGAGTCATCTGCAGAGACTTTTACCAACTGCTCGCCAGATGTGGGCCTGCCCTGGGTGGAGGCACAGCTGCTCTGCCCCACAGTAAATCAGATGTGAGAGGCAAGCACCATCTGGCACAGAAACTTGGCAGCGCCTGGGAAGAGAAGTTAACTCGCATGTGAAGTTACGATTATTGTGGATTTGCCTGAGCGGAGCCGCGACACCTGCAGCCAGGTGAGAAGCCTCCTTTCCCAAGGGGTTCCTCTGCTGCTGCAGCCTCAGGGCAGCCAAGCAGGGCCCTCTCCCCAACCCAGCACCGCTCTCCCAGTCTGGGGAGTCAGGGCTGGCCCCGCTAGAGCAGCTCTGGCCCTTTAAGCTGCCCTCACCTGACACTTCCTCCCAGCATCAACCCTCCTTGGGTTTTCTTCCCAAGAGCTGGTCTCCCTTACTTGCCGAAGAGCTTCCCTGATAGCTCAGTTGGTAAAGAATCCATCCGGATGCAGGAGACCCCAGTTGGATTCCCGGGTCTGGAAGATGCCCCTGGGGAAGGGATAGGCTACACAAGGCCAGGTACTTGCCAAGCTTCTCAAAGGCGGGGACCAGATCCTCCTTTGTTTCCTCTCTGCTCTTAGCATCCTGCCTTGAACGAAGCAGATGCTCAACAAGCAAAAATGTCCTTGGCACAGGTCAGGACAAGGGGAAAGGATTGTGGTGGTAACATTACCACCTTCTGCTCTCTGCACCCTTGTCCAGAAAACCGTTTGGTGGCTCAGTGGTAAAGAACCTGTCTGCCAGTGCAGGAGACAGGTTTGATCCCTGGCTCAGGAAGATCCCCTGGGGAAGGAAATGGCAACCCACTCCAGTATTCTTGCCTGGGAAATCCCATGGACAGAGGAACCTGGTGGGCTACAGTCTATGGGGTCGGAAAAGAGTCAGACACGAATTAGCGACTAAAACAAACAACCAGATGATACTTGTTGGTTGGTGATATCTGAGAAGGACGCTGGTGTGGAGCCCTACACCAAGATCACAGAGAGCAGAGCCCAGAACCAAAGTCAATTTTGGAACTGACTGAGCCCCCCTGTAACCTTTGCCAAATGCCACCCTGATCCTTATCAGCCAACTTGCTGATCCCACATTATGCAAAAATACCCACCCTGGCATAACGCCCTAACCAAGCACCCGATGCCACCCTTCCGACAGGGATTTCCTTTGTCTTGAGGCTACAAACATCGGCTACTAACCCAGGAAAAGCATGAGCTCCCCCTTGAGCCGGCTGGCTGTCCTAGTAGCCGGCCCTCTTTAGTCTGTCAGGAGGCTGGTCCAGGGTGCTGGCAGTGCCCTCTTCATCTCTGCTCTTTGTTCTTAATAAACTCACTCCTTCCTCCAATACTCTGTGTCCGGAAGTTCTTTTCCAACCCACACTTGGACTCCCGCGACACCCAGCAAGTTCCTCTCCAGTGCCCCTTGCAGTCTGTAACCCTGGCCCTGAAACATCTTGGTTGCCCTAATTCTCCGTCATCCACTACTAAGAGCCGTAAATGGAACTGGAAGGCCCCTGGGAGGCAAGCGTTTTACAGACAGAAGCCCCGAGCTGGAGGTCTTGCTCAGGCCATGTTGCTAGGGGGTGGCAGAACAGATGTGCTGTGCTTGGTCATTCAGTTGTGTCCAGTCTTTATGACCCCGTGGACTGTAGCCCACTGGGCTCCTCTGTCTATGGGATTCTCCAGACAAGAATACTGCAGTGGGCTGCCATGCCCTCCTCCATGGGATCTTCCCAACCCAGGGATCGAACCCAGGTCTCCCACATTGCAGATGGATTCTTTACCATCTTGAGCCACCAGAGAAAGCAGAAAAGATAATCTACCTTATTTCTTAGAACCCACCTTAATTCCTGCAAGTGACTTAGTTTACAAGGTTGACTAAAGCACAAGATAGCAAAATGACGATGAAGAGCAAAAACAGAAAGCAAATAGCTTAAGAAGACCTGGGAATGAAGTCAAAACAGACATACCAAGAACACTGCAAACCACAAACTTGGCTCTAAAGATTTGTTTGTTAAAACAGAGGAGATCAGGTCAGACACAAAATCCACGTTATGCATGAACGAAAAATAGCCCAGAGAGGTCCAGCCCTTGTTGGTGCCAGTGCCTAACAGGCATCACCTATAACAATAGCTTTGTGTGTTTTTTTTTTTCACATGCATCACTTTATTTTTTTAATTTTATTATTTTTTTAAAAAATACTTTATTCTACTTTACAATACTGTATTGGTTTGTGTGTTATAATGAAAGTCCTCAACAATATTCCAAAGAAGTACAGAGAATGCTTCCCTGAGTGCAAGGCTGGTGGCTGATGTAATATGTTCCAGAAAATAGCATTTTATTGTGGGCATGGGGGAGACTGAAAATCAAAGCCAGGATCTGTAGTTGAAGCGAAAAGTTCACCAAGTCGAAATGTGAGAAAATTTTAATTCATACTTGTGTGACATCAGGAGTACAATAATAATTACTGTTCGTAATTATGACCCAGAGGCACTGTAGATCCTAGAATATTTTCTGAATCATCTAAGAGAAGTTTTCTAAAAAACGTTCAATCTGGTGTCTTGTTAATTTAGCACTTAATTAGGTACTGTCATCTGTTCTAGCTGTTACTTCATATATTTGTTTTATCCCCTTCAATTAGATTGTTATCTCTTTGAGGGCTTTGGTCCACGTAGAGACCGAGTACCATGTTACGTAACAAATGCAATATGGGTCTTTAGGTTGACTGTGGAGGGGAAATCTCTCCATAACGGGGACAGCTGGACTTTCCACTGATTCTTCTGAGCTCTGTGAATGCACTGTGCTTCTATCACAGGATTGGGAGGGTACTGCTCTCTTTATTGATATCATCCCTTTATTCCAGTCCCGTTGTATCTTTGAGAATAATCTGGAATATTAAATAAGACCTCATAAAAGGTTTGGGGAAAATAATTACAGTTAGTAACCTGAAACCAAAGAATCCAAGTTATCATTATCAACATCAACAGTATAACACAGGGACCAAGAGCCCAGATTTTGGAGTCAGACTACCTGGGTTCCAATTCCAGACCCACCATTCCCTGTTCAACCTTGGGCAGGTTACTTAACCTCTCTGTGCCTCATTTTAGACAATAGTGCTACTTATAGAGGCATGTGAGGATTAAGCAAACACTTCTAACAATGTCTATGCAGAGTAAATATGTGCAGACAACTAGTATCATAACTGAGCCCTTTTCATAGTCACACGCTTTATGTGTATTAACTCAATCTTCACGTAATGCCCTAATCCAGTGGTTGTCAAAGTTTTTGGTCTCAACCTCTTTATACTCTCAAAATTGATTACGATTTTTAAAGACTATTAAAAATTTATTAAGATAACACCCTAGCCTGTGTTGCCAGAGCTCTTGCTGGCCACAGAGATCTTGGCCTGATCCCAAGCCCACTGTAGCGCAAACACTGCCTTATAAAGGAGGATCCCCTCTCCTCTAGCTGGTTGTTAGTGATGTTGGTGACTGTGGGTTGGTCCCTTCTAGAGAGGTGAGTTGCTTGAAGCATCATCCATGCATCTCAGGCCTTTATATGCTTCTCTTTGACCACGGAGTCCATACGTTCATACGTCTGTGACGGTAGTCACCACTCACATGTTGGTCTTTATCTTGCCCATGGGGCTTCCCTGGTGGCTCAGAGGTAAAGAATCTGCTTGCCAGGAGACACAGGTTCAATCTCTGGGTCAGGAAGATTACCTGGAAGAGGAAATGGCAACCCACCCTAGGATTCTTGCTTAGGCAATCCCATGACAGAGGAGCCTGGCAGGCTACAGTCCACGCAGTCTCACAACTTAGTGACTAAGCAACAGCTATCCTGCCCACAGCAGTGTTCGGTTGGGAACAAGAAGTACAAGCTAGGGATGGTGGCAGTGGTAATCTTGTGGGATAAAGGCACACAAAAGCCCAAAGCAGGTCGATATATAGAGTGATTCTTCAAAGCCATGTTATTTTGCTGTAGTCAAAGAGAAAAAAAAAAAAAAGAATAAATATGCATGAGCCTCACCAACCAGAATTGACAAATGTTAATCTTCTGTCGTATTCATTGTAGATCTACTTAAATAAATGAAATAGAACATCACAAACAAGACTGAAGTCTCTCTAAGCTATGTCCTTTAAGAATTCATTTCATATGTTGAAGGATGGCAGTGAGAGAAGGGCAGGGAAGGACAGTTACTCTCTCCTCCCGGCTGTTCAGCTCTCCTCAGACTTGACTGTCCACTCAGCAAACAGAAAGCACAGTGAGTGCATAAATGCCCCTTAGAAGGCAGTTTAGCAGCTGATCTTTCCCCAGTCCACACCAGAACCACTCCACATCCCAGTATGCCAATTACACGCATGACTCTTTTTGAAAGGAGATCTGGAACTTGGTGCAGGGGTTCTGGAGGCCGCTGTGGTTCTGACGGCTTCCTGGGTGGGGTGGCCTTGAATGGCAGGGGCGCAAGGTGAGGGGCAGGGTAGGGGTAGCACTCTTGGGGAAAGAGAAGTGGTCCAAGTGGGTGGTGCAGTGGTGGGGGAAGGCTGGAAGAATTTAAAGGCAGTAGAGATGGCTACTTTGATCTGTCCGTCTCTCTCTTTCACAATTGTGTGTAAGAGAGGCTAGTACAGTCAGGAGATCAAAATCAAACCTGAATATTCACTGGAAGGACTGATGCTGAAGCTGAAGCTCCAGTCCTTCAGCCACCTGGTGTGAAAAACTGACTCACTGGAAAAGACCCTGATGCTGGAAAAGACTGAAGGCAAAAGGAGAAGGGGGCAACAGAGGATGAGATGGCTAGATGGCATCACTGATTCAATGGACATAAATTTGAGCAAACTCCAGGAAATGGTGGAGGACAGAGGAGCTGGGTGGGCTACAGTCCATGGGGTCTCAGAAGAGTCAGACATGACTTAGCAACTAAACAACAAAAGCAAAGTGAAAACTATGATTTTTCAGATCTAGTTGCATTTCATGGGGATTTCGATGCTCCTTATAAACTGAGTTTCTGTGCACTGCCCATGCCTGTTCATTCTCCTTTTCCTGGCTGGAGTTATGGGGCCTTAGCAATGCCCACACAGATGACTTGGTCAAGCAAATTGGCAGTTGTCTGAGTCTGTAGTTAGGAGCAAGAGAGAGCACAAACAAGCCAGTCTTGCTCTTTTTTTCTTCCCAATCTCTCCAGCTACAGTAAATCAAGCTGCCTGACAATTTTTTTTTTCCTGCTGCATCTGAATCTAATGCCCTCAGCCTAGAAATTTCCATATATCACTCAACGCATGGCAAGAGCAATGGGTGTCTCTGATTAGTGAAGCTGAAGAGCAGAAATGAATCACCGGACCTTTGTATTCTAGAACATGGGTCTAGGATGAGTGAATGCAGGAGGTCGGTCAAAACACAGCCTCGGTGACTCAATTCTTAAATGATTTAAAATCAACATAAGCCTGGGGACTTATTGTGAATAAATATCACCATTTAACAGGCAATAAGGAGAGGAGTGAGGTGGTAGGGCTAGGGAAGGGGCTGGGAAGACACCTGCTCCTGGTGGCCTTTTGCACAGTTTCTCTCAATGTGAAATGAAGCCACTTATCATGATCTGCTCTCAGGAGGCTGTTACTGTGAGCCATATAATTTAGAAAGTGGCTGGCTGTTCTTGCTAAGTTGCTTAGTTGTATCGGGCTCTTTGCGACCCCGTGGACTCTAGCCTGCCAGGTGCCTTGCCTGTGGAATTCTCCAGTCAAGAATCCTGGAGTGGGCTGCTATGTTCTCCTCCAGGAGATCTTGCCAACCCAGGGATCAAACCTGCGTCTCTTACATCTCCTGCATTGGCAGGGGGGTTCTTTAGCGCCACCTGGGAAGCCCACAAGTCAGGTTTCTCTGTCCGTGGAATTTTCCAGGCAAGAGTACTGGATGGATAGCCATTCTCTTCTCCAGAGGATCTTACAATAAATTAAAGACAGCTTCACAGCATCAAGCATTGGGCTTTATACCATGCAAGGAGGAAATAGCAGACCTAGTCTCCAACTAAATTTCCAACCAGGGATGCAGGAATGACTCCAACTCTTCTCCGAAAACGGGAAAAGATATAGGGGCTCTTATGAGCCAACTGGAAGAAAAGCTAGCAGGCTCAACTTTCTATCATTTGAGGATCAGGTAGAGCAAGAGAGAATTCTAAGGACATCTTCAGAGTGGAAGAAAGGGCAGGAATTTGCATAAACTAATAATAGGCTTCAGTTCAGTTCAGTTCAGTTCAGTCGCTCAGTCATGTCTGACTCTTTGCGACCCCATGAATCGCAGCACGCCAGGCCTCCCTGTCCATCACCAACTCCTGGAATTCATTCAGACTCATGTCCATTGAGTCCGTGATGCCATCCAGCCATCTCATCCTCGGTCGTCCCCTTCTCCTCCTGCCCCCAATCCCTCCCAGCATCAGTCTTTTCCAATGAGTCAACTCTTCCCATGAGGTGGCCGAGGTACTGCAGTTTCAGCTTTAGCATCATTCCTTCCAAAGAAATCCCAGGGCTGATCTCCTTCAGAATGGACTGGTTGGATCTCCTTGCAGTCCAAGGGACTCTCAAGAGTCTTCTCCAACACCACAGTTCAAAAGCATCAATTTTTCGGTGCTCAGCCTTCTTCACAGTCCAACTCTCACATCCATACATGACCACAGGAAAAACCATAACCTTGACTAGATGGACCTTAGTCGGCAAAGTAATGTCTCTGCTTTTGAATATGCTATCTAGGTTGGTCATAACTTTTCTTCCAAGGAGTAAACGTCTTTTAATTTAATGGCTGCAGTCACCATCTGCAGTGATTTTGGAGCCCCCCAAAATAAAGTCTGACACTGTTTCCCCATCTATTTCCCATGAAGTGATGGGACCTGATGCCATGATCTTTGTTTTCTGAATGTTGAGCTTTAAGCCAACTTTTTCACTCTCCACTTTCACTTTCATCAAGAGGCTTTTTAGCTCCTCTTTACTTTCTGCCATAAGGGTGGAGTCATCTCCATATCTGAGATTATTGAGATTTCTCCTGGCAGTCTTGATTACAGCTTGTGTTTCTTCCCGTCCATTGTTTCTCATGGTGTACTCTGCATATAAGTTAAATAAGCAGGGTGACAATATACAGACTTGACATACCCCTTTTCCTATTTGGAACCAGTCTGTTGTTCCATGTCCAGTTCTAACTCCTCTTCCTGATCTGCATATTTAAAGGCTGCTGGATCCAATCCCAATCCAGATCTTCTACCCCACTCATTCTATCAGCTGATTGTCACGTCTTTTCTTGAAAGCTTCCAGTGACAGGGAGTTTCCACCTCTTAAGGAAAACTAAGATCATGGCATCTGATCTCATCACTTCATGGCAAATAGATGGGGAAACACTGTTAGACTTTATTTTGGGGGGCTCCAAAATCACTGCAGATGGTGACTGCAGCCATTAAATTAAAAGACGCTTACTCCTTGGAAGGAAAGTTATGATCAACATAGATAGCATATTGAAAAGCAGAGACATTACTTTGCCACCAAAGGTCCGTCTAGTCAAGGCTATGGTTTTTCCAGTAGTCATGTATGGATGTGAGAGTTGGACTGTGAAGAAAGCTGAGTGCTGAAGAATTGATGCTTTTGAATTGTGGTGTTGGAGAAAACTCTTGAGAGTCCCTTGGACTGCAAGGAGATCCAACCAGTCCATTCTGAAGGAGATCAGCCCTGGGATTTCTTTGGAGGGAATGATGCTCACGCTGAAACTCCAGTACTTTGGCCAGCCCATAAGAGGAGTTGACTCACTGGAAAAGACTCTGATGCTGGGAGGGACTAGGGGCAGGAGGAGAAGGGGACGACAGAGGATGAGATGGCTGGATGGCATCACTGACTTGATGGACGTAAGTTTGGGTGAACTTCGGGAGTTGGTGATGGACAGGGAGGCCTGATGTGCTGCGATTCATGTGGTCGCAAAGAGTCGGACACAGGCACGACTGAGTGGATGAACTGAAGTTAGCCTTTCTTCCTTTGAGTATCTTGCATCATGATTGTTTACTGACTCTCTGTCATGAAACATTGTTGCAATAAGTCCACTTGTTCCCTAAGCCATCCTCTTTGGATATGTCCCGTGGTCTGGGTCCCTGGTGAGGCGTATCACTCGGTGCTCTAGAGAGAGCCTAACCACCTGTGAGCAGCCTGGGGCATGCCCCGTTCGCCCCGCCCTCACCTGTGTGCTGTTCAGAAGGAGGGTGAGGCAGGGAACCTGGTGTCGATGATGGCTTGGTAGGTTAGACGGGGCCCTGCCTTTCCGCTGTAACCTCCACTCTCAGCCTTTCGCCTTATCTCTACGGGGGCTGTAGGCCTGGGTTTTGTGTTTGTGGTCATTGCAGAGCTCAACATTCTGCAGATGCTGGTTGATGATGATAGTCTACAGCTGAAACTCTCCCGGGTGAGTGCTGACAGGGTCGCAGCAGGTCAGGAGGTAAGTCCCGGCCCCACACTGCGTGCTTTCTGTCGTGCAGCGGCTCTGCAGGGCGGCCCTTGGGCCAGCAGCATTAGAACGTCTTAGAACTGGGACCATATTAGAAATGCGAGCTACGGTGCTGTGTCAGTCCAAGCAGCGGTTGGAAAAGAATTTCCAGACACAGAGTATTTTAGAAAAGAGAGAATTTATTGCAACGAAGGGCTGATGAAGGTAGTGAGGGGTGCTTCGAGGACAGTGGGCTGACTTCCTGACAGATCAGGGGGGCGCGGACCCCTTTTGTGGGCTTATAGCTGGTTTTTATAGTCTCGGGACAAAGAAGATTCCAATGGGGAGGGGAGGCGTGAAGTCATGGTTGGGGGATCTTTTGGTACCCACTTGGCCTAAAATGGAGACAGGAGCTGGCTGGCTAGGGACAGGACGGCTCGTGATAGTGGTTACCACGGAGCTTGGCTAATTCTGGATGTATTGCCCTATGACCTCAGCCTAGGGCTCCACCTATAGGACCTCACCCCAGTCCTGTTGTATCAGATACTTCTGGGCTGCAGGCCCAGCAATCTATTTTAACAAGCTCTCCTGGTGATTCTGATTTGAAACCCACAAATAGAGGGGATGCTATTGCCCACCCTCTGTGTGCTCATTCCTAGCTACCGTAAGGCTGCCAAAGCCTCTGGATGGGTTCCTTCTCATGAGAATTACCCCCAGCCTAACAGAAGCCTCCTTATTATGAAGATAATGCAACGTAGCCCCTTTTCTGTCCAGAAATCAATGACTGATACAAGGTAGGAAAGGCTGGCTTGTTGTCTCCAGAGAGTCCCAATCTGTGCTCCCAAGCTCCCATGGGACCAGGCTGAAACAGACCACCACTGTGCTGAAGCTCTCTTTCTCTGTGGTCTCCCGCTGGCTTCTCTCCTCCACTGAGAGCATTTTCTCAGTAAATGATTTTCACGAGAATCCCCATCCCCACGCTGTGCTGCTCAACAACTTGACTCAATCACCCATGTGAGTTAAGACCATCACTCAAGTAAAGGGAAGAATCCAAGGATTTATGAAGATGTTTAAGAGTCCCATATGGGGACCTAAGCATATCTAGATAATTAGGAGAATGTGCTCTTTTAGCTTTTGCATGCAGACATGGCCTGAGAGATGCTTTGCCAGACACACAGGGAAGAGCTCCATGGACGGAGTGGTGACCCTGAATTTCTTGAGTGCAGGGAGATGGCTGACCCAGTGTGCAGCCTTCTTGCTGGACGTCATGGGCTTGTTCTCACCCTCCAGTGAGGCTGCTGATGAAGGGCTTTTGGTAGATAAGCAGAACGAATCACAGGGAGGTTAAGTGCTGGCAGAGTCAGCTGCTCAATAAAATTGAGATTCCATTCCCACTCCCTCATTCACAATTACCACCAGCTCAGCCTTTCCTCTGAGGTTCTAGTGACATTCTTTAGAAGCAAATCCTTGCCCCTCAACACTACTTTCCTGGAACTGATACTGAGAAAGTTTGGCAAAACAGGCTTAATAAAATAAGGGCTTCTTCACAGATGGTGCACTGGTAAAGAATCCACTTGCCAGTTCAGGAGACTCGGGAGACACAGGTTCAATCCCTGGGTCGGGAGGTTTCCCTGGAGGAGGAAACGGCAACCCACTTTAGTATCTTGTCTGGAAAATTCCAATGGACAGAGGAGCCTAGCAGGCTATATATAGTCCATGAGGTGGCAAAAGAGTTGGACACGACTGAACACACACACAGGCATGCATTGCTAGAAATGACAGGGAGAACATTTGGCAAAGCAGACAGACTCAAGAAAATAAGAGGCTACTATCACATGTTAGCAGCCGAATGGCATAGCTAGTAGAGTAATAAGTGATCCGATGCTTTCCTTAGCTTCACGGTTTGCTGTGTTTGCCTGGAACAAAGTGCAGATTTGACAGTTATCTGGAGTGTTCGGGCCACGTGGCTTCGGGTATTAGTGGGGACTAAGACCACACCAAATCTCTAGAGGTAGGGGGCTCACACACTTCTGGTGCTCACGGATTCCTACAGGGAGGGATGTCCCTGGTCGGGGGTCTTTTGGTACCCACTTTGCTTGGTGTGGAAACGGGAGCTAGCTGCCTAGGGACTGAGACAGGAAGATGGGGAGGACTTTGCCTTCAGAAGGTAAGGAGACTTTACACATGTTCAGGCTGGGTCAGCTTCTGCCTCCTCTGAGCACTCGCTTGACTAGCTGGGTGGATAGGATGCTGAATTTCTCGGTCCCTTCTGATGCTGGAGGCATATTTAGCCCAGACCCCCTGTGGCAAAGTCTGTTAACTTGTAGATGCAGAGTCTTTTGGCTGTGGAGTGTAACCACGACCTTTTGTGCTTGGCTCAGTGAATCATGCTATTCAGCAAGTGCTTTCACTGAATCCTCATTATGTACCAGACAATGTACCAGGTACTGGGGATGGAGAGATGAAAGACGCAGACAGTCCTTGATTTCATGGGCTGGCGGGGGCTGAGGAAGGGGCAGCATAGGTGAGGGACAGTTTGGTAAGTGTTGAGGAAGCCCACAGCTGGTGGCTGGGAGAGGGGCTGGCGTGATCCGTGAATAATTCTGATGGATAAGAAGAAAGGGCTGGAGAAGAGGGAAATTGTGGAATGGGGAGAGAGAAGGAGGAGCTGAAAGTCATTGCAGGAGCTGGGTCAGGGAACAGGGTGAAACACAAGCAGATTCTTCTGGCCAAAGTGCCTGGTGGGTGTTGTGGTGAGAGTGGGGGGTGTAGGGGTGGGATGGAGTAGGATGTGAACCAGGAAGGGACAGTGGCAGGGTCCAGTTTGGGGCCAGAGGACTGAGGGTCTGGGATGCCACGGAGCACCACGGACTTTATCCAAAAGGCTGTGGGAAGTCAGGAGGGCAGTAATCAGAGGAGTGATGACAGCAGATTTTAGAAAGGGTCTTCATGACCAGCAAGGAGGATGAACAGAGGGAAGCTGGCAGTGAATCCAGGGTGAGCAGGTTGGAGACTCACGCTGCAACCTGGGAGAGAAGCGACGAGAGGTGCTGTGCCTTCACTTTGTACCAGAAAGAGTTTTTAAAAATCTCAACTCCTCCTAATAGTAGCTGTGCGACCTGTGACGAGTTACCACACTCTTTCAAATCTCACTTTCCCCATATGTCAGATGGTGACGTAGTCGATAAGTTGTGTCTGACTTGTGACCCCGTGACTATGGCCCTCCAGGCTCCTCTGTACATGGGAATTCTTAGGCAAGAATACTTCTGTAAAGAGCTTGGTGCAGTGCGTAAAACACAGTGATCACTAAAAACTGGAGTCCTTACTCTTGTTCTTTTGCATCCATCCTGATTTGGATAGTCCCCCTAAAAGCAAGCACTGAAACAAAAACTTGAGTGCAGGAAGTTTGTTTGGGAGCTGATCCCACGAAGCAAAAGTGACTGAGTGGGGAAAGTGAGACAGGCGGTGAGAAAGTTCACTGACTGAGGCAGTTGCTGCTGTGGGCAAGCCGGGTTTGGATTCTCTTGCGACTCTCAGGGACCTGTACAGAACACAGCTCAGAGTTGTCCTTCCAAGGGGTGGGAAAGGCGGGGTATTTATCCACCAACTGGTATTTATCCCTGATGAGCTGAGGGTTGCCTCTGTAGGTCTGAAATCCCCGGTACTTCCAGACTTCTCTGTACACAGTTTGAATAAACTTCTGTGGGCCAAACACTAGTGGGGCCCCAAGCTCTCAGCAAAGTCTCAGGCCGCAGAGGCCAGTGTCTGAATGGAGACTCACAGGCAAGCAGAAGCTGGAGTGAACACAGGGCTGCGGCGGGGATGTAAGCAGGGCCTCCTACCTGCTGCAGTGGAGTGAAGGAACAATTCAGCAATAGTTGGGAAATGGAATCAATGGATCTTGGTGAGCAGAAGTAAGAAATTCAGTGGCATTTTAAAATGACTTTAGGGTTTAGTTTAAATTAAAATGACTTTAATATTTGGTTGAAATACCAAGTATTTAGCTTGGTCTGAAAAGTGCAAAGTTTAAAACAGTTGCCAGAGGGGTAGTTTTTGGTGGCCGAGAAGGGAGAATGATTTTGACTTGGACGTGTTGAGTCCGAGGTATCTGAGATCTAGCCAAGTGTCATACTAGATTGGCAAACGGAATTTTCCTAATTCCCCATTAAACTATACAGGCTTCACTTTGATATGTTGAAATTTCTGAAACAAGTTTTGTGGGAGCAAACCTTGCATTCTGCTGATGAGTGACGATTTCCCCTGCCCCTGCCGCAGAAGCACATTTAATCTGGCGGCTTACGTGATGGCTTTTAAACCAGCCCGTTGTCTCTTTCTGCCCGCTGTTCTGTTATTAGGTGACTTTGAACCTGTTGGCGGATTCCACTGATTATTTCCCTCTGAAGAAATGGAATAGCTGTTGAAAACTAGACAGCATTTTCAAAGCCCTTTGGAATTGTTGCAAAGCATAGTGCCCCATCAAGTACTGTATTACTTTGCTTCAGTTTGCCTTCAAAACTTACAGCGTTCCAATTATCCTGTGGTTACTGAATCCAGGGCTAAAGTGAATATGCTTATTTTCTAAAGTAGAAGTTTTAGATGATAAAAGCTTGTATTTGCCAAGTGAGATAAACCAGATATTTAGCTAATTGTGGCACGGAACTTGCCCTGATTTTATATACATGCATATTTCTTTCTCTCCATGTAGATGTATATTTGTATCTAGAGACATCATCCTGTTTTCGCTCTATTTCAGAATGTATTTTTCAATAGATGTGGAAACCACTTACATTTTAATTTTCTGAAGTGGTTTCTTTGATGGATATTTTATTATAGGAAGTGTAGGACATCCAAGTCAATGGGGCCAGACGTAAAAAGTGAAATAGGTAAAGTCTGGCTCTAGTTCTCTATCAAGGTGACCTCTCGCGTCCCCAAGCGCCTTCCAGATCCCAGTGTTCACTGTGAAGGTACTCCAGGGTTGTAGGCCTCCACCTCCAAAGACGGATTTGTGGAACCATCACAAACACCGAGGGCTATACTTGCTTGTAGAGTGCTGCTTGTAAAGCCATACTTGCTTTAGCCATACTTGCTTGTGAGGCTCTGGTCTCCATAGTGAAATTGGAAGAGACAAAGATTGCAAACCCGTCTCTGAACAAGACCAAACATCTTGAATCTGTTTTCTCTTCCTGAGTGGATGGATGTGTGTGTTAGCCGCCCAGTCCTGTCTGACTCTTTGTGACCCCATGGACCATAGACTGTCAGGCTCCTCTGTCCAAGGGATTCTCCAGGCAAGAAGCCTGGAGTGGGTAGCCAATCCCTTCTCTAGGAGATCTTCCTGACCCAGGGATGGAACCTAGGTCTCCCGCATTGCAGACAGGGCTGCACTAATATAGTAGAGACTGGCTGCAGAGGAAGGCAAGGAAGGAGGAAGGCAAGATGTTTTACTCTAAGCCAGATATGGTCCTATAGTGTTCTGCATGTATATTATCTCATTTAACTTAATAAAGCAATATACTTCCTCAAAAATATGCTTGAGAATCAGCATTTCTCAAGAAAAAACAGAGAGCATCTTTCCTCTAGCTCCTGTTTCTCTGAGAGTTATTTTGGTGATTCTTAGATGAGTACCCTTGTACCCTTCTCTCTCTCTCTCTTTTTTTAATTTAGACAATTTTAAGGGCTGAATTTGGTTTTAATTTTTTTTTTAAGTTCCAAGCAACATCAGGTCTTGTAATGGTCATTCCTCTAGGGAAAGATGGACAGTAAAGTCAAAGAGATTTTGAAAACAAAATCTGGGGGCAGTGAAATAACTCTGCAGAGCACAAAATAAGATAACAAAATAAGACGACAGTGACACTATTTTGCTTTTGAAGGAGAAGAGCTGGCAAATGCATTCAGAGATTGGATGCTTTTAGGCTGCTAATGAGGGATTATTCATTTTTCTGCTCTGCATTTGAAAAGACTGACTCAAGAAGAAAGCTTTGGATGTTGGCATGGGAGGTCGAGCTGGGGTCTGGCCACATCCAGCATTTTGTTCCAGGAGCTGAGGTCTGTCTGGACTGTTTGAGCTTGTCAGGTGCATTTTCAGCTCAACTGCTGGCAAAAACCACTGAACTCTGCACAGGCCATGGGGAACAGGGCGCTTGTGTGCGCCCACCCTGCTGTTCAGCTTGGAGCCACCACTGGTTTCAATTAGGACTTCAACAGTC
Source organism: Madoqua kirkii (assembly GCA_006408675.1). Taxonomy (NCBI): domain Eukaryota; kingdom Metazoa; phylum Chordata; class Mammalia; order Artiodactyla; family Bovidae; genus Madoqua; species Madoqua kirkii. The sequence goes on along the minus strand of SJYC01087088.1, from coordinate 4,289 downwards.
AGCTTTGAGGGCTCCGCTATTCATTACAGAGCCTCACTCTCTATAATTAGTAATAAAGGAACACAGGCACTTCACAAATATAAAGTGCTAAACAATAATCAGGCAGTAAAGGCAATGCATTGGGACTGTTCTACTTAACTCTTTCAAGTTAAAAAGAAAAAAAATTTCATTATTTCATTTTATTTTCTTGCCTTGAATAATCTTGGTTAAACTAGCTTCATGACTTCTGGGTGTTTTACCTAAATTGTGTCCCTGCTTATCTGTAAAGTGGAAATAATGACAGTTCCCATCTCATGGGGGATGTTTGAGGATTAAATGAGATAATTCATGCAGAGTATCTTTGTAAGGAGCTCCACTCATATAAAACTCATTCAGGCAATGTTAGCTCTCATTATTAATTTCTAATAAAATGAACGCACAGAGGATAAGACAGGTATAAGTCTTTAGTGTGTGTGTGTTTAAATACCTTCATTACATACATTTCAAACACAAATACACACATAGTTTAGTATAAGTTTCTCCCCTCACACACACACAAGCCCACGCTAGCACTGACCGTGACCAGTGTTTCAACCTTGTCTCACATAGCCTTGAGCTTTCCTCTAGACTATTTTAAAACACATCCCAAGCATCATTCCACCCATAAGTTTGAGTTTCTTTTTGGTATTAAAATCAATCCTTAATATTTAAGCTAAGAGCTTCTTGGGACTATCTCATATTAATCTTGACCCCCAGTTCTTAGGAGCTATAGCAGTTAGTAGAAGCTTTACAGAGGTTTGTTTAGTGAAAGAACAGTCCAAACTCAGTTTTCCTCCACTTTTTAGTAGATGCTCCATAAACATTTGTGGAGTAAATAAATGAGGGCAGGAATTTCATAGCATGCCTGATGTATACGGAGAGGCATTTGTTTTACAAAAGCAACCAATATACTTGACTGAGATGCCAATACTTGAAATCCCACAGGTTTAAAGTTGCTATGAACACGAATAATGCCCAAATAATTAGCACTTGAAAAAAAGTTTAATTCTGCTACTCAGATTATTTGTGAAAGCCTGACTGTAGGCAAGTGTAGGAAAAGCAATTAGCAGATTCTTCAAACACATGACAAATCCTTTATTACTGTGCTTATAAGTGACACGGTTTACAGAAAACCAAATGTAATTAAATAACAATTGAAATCTACCACAGACTCAAGATATACAAGTTATACTTGGCCAGGCAAAACTTCTCAAACACTAGGTTGTTTCAGGTGAAAGATAAATTTCCATTAAGTAATCCCAACATATTTTTTTTTTTTTTGTCTAACAGACAGTTCCTTTGGCAATAACTTCCACTTTAGCTTTTATTATATAAAAATATAACAAAATTTCATTATATACAAACATTACATTACACCATGTACAGGTTAAAAACACTAAGAAAATGGCAAGCCGCAAGGGAAATGAAAGTCAATAGCATGATAAGAAAAAATTAAATACTGCACACATTTCATAAAAATTACATTAACTACATTTTTGTTTGCAAATACCAAACAGTACCAATGTGATTGGAAACAGCTTCCAACAACTTCATTTTAAGGCACATCTTGCATATTCTATATACAACACTGAAACCGGTCAATAACTTAGGGACGTCTCTGGAGTGACCTGTGTATGAGTGACAACATGCAGCATGGGTTTACACATTTTCATTGGCTTCCTTCTTTGGGGACAGGTACCTGCCAGGGGGGGACTGATACAAGGGCACCCCGATCTCCTGCAGGTCCGGGAGCCTCCCTGACCGAGGCGGGGAGAGCAGCGTGGCTGTCCTGTCATAATCTCTGTGCAGCACCTTCTCATAGACACTCTGTAGCCCCACGGTCTTGGGCAGCTGGGCCTGATAGTAGCTGTCCCTGCGCAGAGGATCCCGGGGCAGGGACGTGCTCTTGCAGAAGGTCGACATCTGGGCTGGGGGGTGAGTCGAGGCGTGTGTGCTGGGCCCTGCAGCGCAGGAGGGGCTCCAGCAGCGGTCAGAGTGGCCCAGGATCTTACACTCCGCGGTGCACGCCCACAAGCCTAACAGAAAGGAGAAACACAAGCAGGATGGTTACTGAGGTTACACAAACGGTCAGGGGCAGGGCGGCTGAGAAGGGAAGCGTGTAAGATGAACGCCCTGGTTCTAGATCTGAAATGAGCCCTGTTTCCTGTAAGGCCACCTTAATACGAAGCTACCTACGCTTTAGGGAAGCAATAAATAAATAAATGAAAGAATTCCCCTTCTCAGCTAATAACAACATCATGGGGGGTTTATTTAGGCGGTGGCGCTGTCTCAAAGTGGCATTTTGGCATTCGCCGTTTGAGGCAGCCTGGAAACCGGAACTCAAGGACAGAAAAATGCGGGGTCGGGGGAGCGGGAGTCTGGGAACCGAGATGCAGAAGAGAGGCCCCGCGGGAAAGCAAGAGTCGGGCTGTCTCTTATACACATCTAGATGTGTATAAGAGACAGCCTCTGTACATGGGAATTCTTAGGCAAGAATACTTCTGTAAAGAGCTTGGTGCAGTGCGTAAAACACAGTGATCACTAAAAACTGGAGTCCTTACTCTTGTTCTTTTGCATCCATCCTGATTTGGATAGTCCCCCTAAAAGCAAGCACTGAAACAAAAACTTTTGATGAGGTCCTTCTTCAGAGCGCCCCGCTGATGTCGGAATCGCTGTCGTTGAAGTCACTGTCCCCTTTGCCGCTGTCTTTGCCGCTGAACTTCTCTGCTTCCCGGCCGGAGATGGTGTTGAAGGAATGTCCCTTCCAGACAGCCACAGGGGGCGCCGGCTCCTTGCCAAAGCCGGGGGAGGCGCCGTAGGGCTGCAGCCAAGGATGGGGGCAGCAAGCAGGGGTGAGGGTTGGACAGAAAACAAAACAAAACAAAAAAACACAAGTGCGACAGGTTAGGCGTCTCCCGCGCACGCACCCCCAGACCCCTCCAGTCCCTTCCCCAAGCCTGTCCGCGGAGCACCGAGCGCGGCGCCCGGCCGAAGGAAGGCCTCACCTCGGCGTGCGCGCCGCGGAGCCGCTGCTGCCCCTCGAAGTGACAGGCGCTTTCCCCGGTGGCACCGCCGCCCTCCGAGCCCGGCACTTCGGCCGCGGCGGCGACCGCGGGCGGGGGCGCGTCGGCCGCGGGGCTGCCAAAGGGCGCTTTGCCGCTGCCAGGGAAGGTGAGCACGTCGAACATGTTGGGCCTGGGCCCGGCTCCCCGGGCGGCCTCCTCCGGGGAGCCGGGAGCCGAGGCTCCGCCGCCCGCCGCCCCGGGCCGCTCTTCCCGGCGGGGCCCCCCTTTGCGCACCTCCTTCTTGCGGCGGTTGCAGGTGGTGGCGATGGCGATGATGGCGGCCAGCAGCAGCGTGCAGCTCCCGGCCAGCACGATGATGATGATCAGCGGCGTGTCCCACTGCAGCGCCGGCCCCGACGTCGCGAGCCGCGAGCCGGGCGGCCGAGACCGCTCCGGGTTCCCCGCGCCTGCCGGCGACGCCAGCCCGCGTCCGCTGCCCGCCGTCACCACGAAGCTGACGGTGGCGGTGGTGGAGAGAGGGGGCCGGCCGCCGTCGGATATGACCAACAGCGCCCGGAAGACTTGGCCCGGCGGCTCCTGCGAGAGGTCACCGGTGAGCACGATCTCCCCGGTGCGGCGGTCGATGGCGAAGGCTTCTCGCGGCTCCTGCTGCAGCAGGTCGAAGGCCAGCTCCCCGTTGGCACCCTCGTCTGCATCCCGGGCCTGCACGCGCGCCACCGCCGTGTCCTTCGCTGTGCGCCCGGGGACCACCACTTCCAGGGAGCCGTTGGCCGGCGCCGGGTGCACCAGAATCGGGGCGTGGTCGTTCTGGTCCAGCACCCGCACTTGCACCAGGGCACTGCTGGAGAGCTGAGGGGAGCCCCCGTCGCTCGCTTGGATGCGCACGTCGAGCTGGCGAAGCGTCTCGTAGTCAAAGCTGCGCAGCGCGTAGATGGCCCCTGTCGCTGGGTCCACGGAGACGTAAGTGGACACGGCGCCCCCAGCCCGGCCCACCTCCGCCTCCAGCAGCCGGTAGGTGACCTGGCCGTTGCGGCCCAGGTCCGGGTCCCTGGCGGCCACCGTGGCCAAGTAGGCCCCCGGCGGGTTGTTCTCGCGCACTGACACCTCGTAGACCGGCCGAGTGAAGAGCGGCGCGTTGTCGTTCTCGTCGCCCACGCGCACCGTGTAGGGCCGCACTGTGCGCAGTGGGGGCGCGCCGCGGTCCTCGGCCACCAGCGTCAGGTTGTACTCGGAGATGCGCTCGCG
>SJYC01087083.1:0-53569 GCA_006408675.1 Madoqua kirkii | reverse complement strand
CTTACCCTACTGCTCTCCACCCAGGTGCCCTTTCCCAATAAAAATCTCTTGCTTTGTCAGCACATGTGTCTCCTCGGACAATTCATTTCCAAGTGTTAGACAAGAGCCCAGTTTCGAGCCCTGGAAGGAGTCTGCCTTCCTGCAACGGTGCTGCCGTCTCAGTGCATTCTCAAGCGATGTTAGCTATTAATGGTGAAATTTCCCATTTGACTTCCCAGTCTTTGTCCTACATCCTTAAATCTTCATAAAAAGGTGAATATTCACAACTGTAGTAGACCAAACAGTAATCAAACTAAAAATCTAGCGAGTTCTGTTCCATTCCCAAGCATAATTCACAAAAATGGTCACCCAGCTCCTAAGAGCCGTGGCATTTCTCCCCGTGGCTCTTGCAAATGTGAATTCATACTGTATCTTTTGGAAGATGACTTTGGAGTCCAGCAGATTTTGTCAGCTGCTTGTTTTCCCACTAATCAGGCCATCTTCCTCAAACTACATATTCAGCTGTTGTCACTAAAAACATATCAATAGGAGGAAAATATCTAAAAGTTAAAAATCAGGTGAAATGACATTGACTGAATGCTTGGGGAAGAAATAAAAGTGATGGAGCTCACTGGGCCCCAAGAAATATCTGTGCCTCTCTCCCCTCGGCGTCTCCCTCCTCTGTGCCCACCTCTGAGTGCCAGGGGGATTATTTGGCAGTAGTGAGCTCTGACTAAGGCTTCTAGAAGCTCTCATTCAGCAGTGAAATTGTTGTCTTCCTCTGATCCTCAGATTATGGAGATGAGGAGATGAATGTAGGCACTAAGATTCCCTACCGAGACAGCTTTTCACTCTTTTCAGTAAGAAAAAGATCAAAAGGAAACTGGCTAATTAGCATACCAAAGGAGACAAAACCCCTAGAGCTTTATCGTTGTTGCAATCCAATAATAAACAGCCGGGTACAAAAAAGATTATTTGATAATGACATACAAATTTGAAAGCTTTTGAAACAGCAGCTTCTAGAAAAAAAATATTTTTGGAAGGGAAAATATCCATAATTATACAGAATAATTCTTACCCATTGGGGAATGGCTCTTGGTTTTGGGAAAGCTACTTGCAGAACTACTTTGCCTAAGAAGGGTGGTGTGGCTCCCTTTATCTGAAAAACTCAAAAAGCCTACAAAAGATTTCAAATCCCTTCCTGAGTAAACATTCAGTGCTTTCATATTCCCCAAAATTAAACACAGAATTCTTGTCTTGAAAGTAAGTGTCCCCTTTTCCCAGACCAGCGCCCAATCAAAGGCTTGAGCTCAAAGTAAAAGGAATTTGCAACTCTTTGGGACTCATTGTTCTTCTCGACATCCTTTTCTGGTTTTGGAAAGTCCAGAAGTCTCTGCAAATATGAACTTAAAAAAGAAGTGAGAGAGACAGAGAATAAAGCAATCGTTTAATTATAAACTTGAGTTACTCTGTGAGACGGAAGTATAGGAATCCACCAGGACCCTGGAGAGAGACAGCCTTGAAAGAAAGCCAGACCCTTACTCCTTGGTTTAATATTAATATGGTGGGTGCTTTTCTTCAGACACTGAGGGGACCATAACCAGCAGAATGCAATCTTCAGAAGTCACAGTGAGTTTGAGTAAGTTGCGAGTGTGCCTGCCTCTTCCGTTAAGGCCCACGTAGAACATGTTGATCAACATCGGGTGCGTGGTCAGGCTTGGCTTCCCCATGAAAAGCCAACCCACTTCCAAGTCAACTCCAGGACCTTTCTGGGACAGGAGACGGTGGAACTCTGAATTGGGGCGGGGGCAAGGGGTGGGGGTGGTGACGCAGAGGGCCGGTGCTAATAGAGAATTTTTTTCATGAAGGGACAAGAGTGCCAAGCTCTAGTTCCCATCTAAACTGCCTACTGATCAGAGAGAAGGTATTATTTCACTTGGAGATCACCCAGGTGATTATAATGGACTTGCTTGAGACTCTGGCTCTAAGCCATTTGAATTAAAAAGCATAGAGTCCTGGGGTATTAATACTTTATCCTGTTTCTAAGCAAAGAATCATTGTTAATGAGTCAAGGGGTAATGACTCTTTATACAAGTCTGAGTTTAAATGAATAATGTCTCTCTGTTTTATACACTTTTAAAAATAATAAATAGATGAGAAATATACCTTTGACTGGCCATCAGGTAGGCTACCTTTCTTTATCTCTGGGAACTTTAGTTCTTCCCAGATTTGCCAAGATCATTTAAGGATCTTATTTTGATAGCTTCATGCAAAATTATTTCTTCGTTCCTTTTTATAAATTGTCCGTTGGCAATGAAACAGCCCTAACTCAGAATTTTACTCAGAAAATGTGTCTAGAGGATGCCATTTACCCACCACTCCAAAGTATTAATTAGACTTAGCTGTTTGCCAGCTAAGTGCCAGAGGAGACCATGGTGATTAGCTGCACTAATTGTAATTTCAAGTGGCACTGATAACCACACAAAGATAATAGGATTATACCTTCCCTCCCTGAAAAAAGAAGTAGCTTTGTCATAACTGGTTAGATGATGGTTTTAAGCTGTTTCACACCTAACTACCCTCAGAGAAAGGGAACATTTTTAGATACTATTTTTATTCATACCTTCCCACCCCCAAAAAAAGAGAGAGAGGAAAAAAAACTCTTCCAGATAGTAACAAAAGTACAAAGGAAAGTCCCTCTCTGTCTCTGGATCTCAGCTTGCTCTTCAAAAAGCCAAGAAGCACAGAAAAGCAACTTTACGTGACCACCAACAGCAATTCAAACTGATTCAGAAAATCAGCTAGACCTGTCCCTCTCAGCAAGAACATATTTCTGTTTTGGTTTGCAGAAACTCTCTCAGAAACTGATGGACACCTCAATTCCCAGGATGGCCAGAGCTATAGATACAATTCATGTTTGGGAAGGTTGGGCAGAGGTTCTTATCCACATTTTAAATGAGAAGAAACTATCATTTGAAGAGGTTGAATCTTTCCTAATATTCTCTTTCCTTGAGCACAGCCCATGTTTACAGAAATGTAGCAGTTTCCAAATCTGACAGGTCCCACTGGGGTCAAGGGGCAGAGAAAGACTCCACAGCTTCTGTCCTCCAGCTGCTCATGGGGAGCCAGGCGCTGGACTGTCTCCCTGACTGAACTTCCTCTGTGGAATTCAAATACCTCAGTTTAGTCTCCATAGATAAAACCCCAATATGGTGAGGCGCCGCAGGCACTGAGAGTGGGAGCCCTTCACTGTCTTACATTTCTGCCCAGGCCAGCTGTTGCAGATGATGGCATAAACTATCTTAAAAGAAAGCCTCATAAGGGAAAACAGAGGGGAAGGTGGGAAATCTTTCTCAGATGTTAATTATTCAAATGAGATAAATTAACATAATTTTTATTTCAAGTAAACATGACGAGCAAATGCTGGTCAAGACTTACTTGCGCTTGCAGTCAGAGTTCTGGTGGCCGGGAGATGGAGCTTTGATGCTGAAAACTCAACTTATCTGTACATCAATGCCAAATCAAATCTCAGAGACAGAGTTTTGGGTGAAGTAGAAAAGAATAGCTTTATTGCTTTGCCAGGCAGAGAAGGACGCAGTGGGCTCCTGTCCTCAAAACCTGAGTTCCAACCCAAGGTTTAGTGAGGAGCTTCTTGGCAATGGTTAAAGGGTGGAAACAGTTCAATTCAGTTCAGTTCAGTCGCTCAGTCATGTCCGACTCTTTGAGACCCCATGAATTGCAGCACGCCAGGCCTCCCTGTTCATTGCCATCTCCAGAAGTTCACTCAGACTCACATCCATCGAGTCAGTGATGCCATCCAGTCATCTCATCCTTGGTGGTCCCCTTCCCCTCCTGCCCCCAATCCCTCCCAGCATCAGAGTCTTTTCCAATGAGTCAACTCTTCTCAGGAGGTGGCCAAAGTACTGGAGTTTCAGCTTTAGCATCATTCCTTCCAAAAAATCCCAGGGTTGATCTCCTTCAGAATGGACTGGTTGGATCTCCTTGCATTTCAAGGGACTCTCAAGAGTCTTCTCCAACACCACAGTTCAAAAGCATCAATTCTTCAGTGCTCAGCCTTCTTCACAGTCCGACTCTCACATCCATACATGACCACTGGAAAAACCATAGCCTGGACTAGATGGACCTTAGTCGGCAAAGTAATGTCTCTGCTTTTGAATATGCTATCTAGGTTGGTCATAACTTTTCTTCCAAGAAGTAAGTGACTTCTAATTTCATGGCTGCCGTCACCATCTGCTGTGATTTTGGAGCCCCCCCACAATAAAGTCTGACACTGTTTCCACCTTTAATCTCATCTCAGGTAATCTTGAGGAGTTTCTCTAGTTCCTTTAATCTGGCCTCAGGTGGTCTTTTTGGTATGAAGGATATCCCATTTGCAAGACACTGTTACATGTATCCATCCAGGTGGAACCAGGACCCTGCCCAAGGCGGCACTGTTTTTTCTTGACTGTTCCTCATTGACTCTGCATCCTGTCCCTTCACGGAGCACCAACTCTTCAAACCTGCCCTTTGGAACTCAGGGGAGGTCATGGAGGTTGGAGTCCGCTCCCTACAAGAAATGGGGGACAAGGAAAGACTTCTGTGCCCAGAAACCCCATAGTGTCCTGTCAGTTTTGATGCTACTGCTGAGTTAATCAGGTCTCATCAGCAACTTGAGGGACCATAAGGTGTTTTCTGAAAGGGTCAGCTTAGTGACTAAACTACCAAGGTGTTTTCCAATGTGGGCTAACTTACCCCTACATATCTCCATCATAGGCACAAGGATAATTTTAGACACTCTTTAGGTTGAGGCATTACATTTTTAGAATATTCTTTTCTATTACCATTTTATCCACGAAAGCAATGATTACTCAGTATCATATTACTGAAAATGAGTTCGGGGAAACTGAATCGAAAGCAAGGCCATGGGGAAATCAGAGAAGGTAGAGATAACTGTGTTAACAAAAAGAAAGGCAGAAAAACTATGAGTAGATCCTGAAGCCTTTTCTGGTGGAAACAAGCAGTGGACAAAGTTTTCCTAGGAAAAATTTGAGAATGGCGGACTCCAGGGAGAGAATTTCTAAACGTGTGGAAGAGTTCAACAAGTGAAGAAAAGTGAATCAAACATGAACTTTTCTCACTTGGAAATTTTCACTCAGGCTAGCAAATAATCAAAATGGGTTTTCTGCTTGACTTGATTTTTTAAATGATTGAAGAATTAGGTCCTCCCTAGAATAAAAGCTTCCTATAAGCAAATTATTTTACTTATTCTATACTTAATGACAAATACTATGTGCCTGACTCATAGGAAGTATTCAGAAAATGTTTTATGAATGAATGAGTGAATGAGGAAAGAAAAAAGGAAAGAAAGGAAAGAGAGAAAAGGAGGAAAGAAAAGAAATGGATGATGCAAAGTTGTCTAAGTCTAAGAAAACTGAATATTTTGTAGTTGAGAAATTTTAATAACTGCAATTATGGCTATTCAGTGCTGTAACTATTGATTCAGAAGCTATATGGGATCAAATTAAATGTGTACTTGTTGGCCAGAGGAAGTAACTTGGAAGAGATTTTTGTTTGTATTTCTGTGTTAGTAGAGAATGGAGGGACAGTGAAGCAATAGCTAATGGAAGCTGGAGAAAAAGGGTCCTGAGTTATATACTATCAAAACAATTAGGAAAACAACCCCTTAAGGTAACTTGAAAATTTTATATAGGAACCCAGGAGTGAAGTGATACTACAACAAATATGTAAAGTATATGGTACTTGGAACTGTGCAGTGGATAAAGGCCCAACAAACCTCAAAAAGACTCTTAGTGATAGTTAGAAAGATAGTGAGGAAGTTCCTTTGGAAAACAGAAAAAAGAAAACCCAAGTTATATATGCAGAGATTCATTAGCAAAACTGTCATCTACAATAATATGGAAAATAAAAAGGATACCTAATTAACTCAGAAATCCAGCTAAGGATCCATGCAGACTGTTGAAAATAGCACCTGACATCTTTAAGCTGCTGAAGATTAGTTATGAAAGGAGTAAGATGAGGTAAAGTAGTAACTGTTTGGTTTTCAAGCAGAATGTAGAGAAAATGTAAAGGGTTTGGGGTTTGAAAATAAAACTGATTTTCATCCCCAGTGCATGTTGGCGAAATATTTTCAAAGTAAGAAATTGCTTCAGGGGAAATATCAAATCCAAGGCACTATCAGCAAAATGAGGCCTCAAGGTTAAGACTGAATCAAAGTGTTGTTTATGAGAACTCTGAATGATTTAGGGTACTACCTCATAAACTCTTGGCTAGACAAAAGGGCATCTAATAATCTCTAGGACTTGTAGAATCTCTCAGCTAGTGAGAAGAAAAAAACAAGCCTTCTAAGTATACTAAGGGTACAGTCCTACAGCACCCTGATTTGCAGGCAAAAATTAGAGAGGGGTCAGTCTTGAATTCCTTTATGACAAGGCTACTGTCTAATGAAGTGAACCCATAAGTTTTGTAAGAAATCCACAAAGTTTTTAAGAAAATGATACAATATCAACACTGCCAGATCTGACTAAAAGAGACAGAAATAATTCAAAATAAAATTTGAATTTTAAAATTAAAAGAAGACTCTATACTTTCAACCTTCTATAGGCAGGAAGAAGACTGAAAAAATGACTCAATTGTGATGCCAAAATTCAGTCTCTGTGCACCAATAAAAATCAAATCTCAGAGACAAAGTTTTAGGTGAAGTAAAAAAGAATATCTCCATTGCTATGTCAGGCAAAGAGGAACACAGCAGGCTACTGCCCTCAAAACTGTGTCCCACCATGGGGGAATTTGGAGTTTATAGCAGTTGTCCAAAGGTGCAGTTGCTAAGAAGGATCAGAGTGTGTGCAGGGCCTGCATTCCTCTAATCTGGACTCAGGTGCCTGTTGGATGAGCATCTGTGGCTCTTGAGGTCGTCAAGCAGTGACTTTCTCTCTAGAATGAAGAATGCTTCATCAGGCACTTAACATCTGCAGAAGATCTCAAAGATATTGTTATACGTATCCCTTGAAGCCAAACCAGGATCTTGCCTCAAGGCTGCACTGTTTTTTCTTGACTGCTCCTTCCTTGTCTCTGTATCCTCTACCTTCCCTGATCAGCAACTATTTGAGCCTTTCTCGGGCTTCCCTGGTGGCTCAGATGGTAAAGCGTCTGCCTGCTATGTGGGAAACCAGGGTTCGATTCCTGGGTCGGGAAGATCCCCTGGAGAAGAAAATGGCAATCCACTCCAGCACTCTTGCCTGGAAAATCCCGTGGACAGAGAAGCCTGATAGGCTACAGTCCACGGGGTCACAAAGAGTCAGACATGACTGAGCGACTTCACGTGGAATTCAGAAGAGCTTCCCTGATAGTTCAGGTGGTAAAGAATCTGCCTGCAAGGAAGGTGTAAGTAAGTGAAGTCGCTCATTTGTGTCCGACTCTTCGCGACCCCATGGACTGTAGCCTATCAGGCTCCTCCATCCATGGGACTGTCCAGGCAAGAATACTGGAGTGGGTTGCCATTTCCTTCTCCAGGAGATCTTCCCCACCCAGGGATCCTACCCGGGCCTCCCGCATCATAGACAGATGCTTTACCATCTGAGCCACCAGGAAGTCTCCTGCAATGCAGGAGACCCCAGTTCAACTCCTGGGTTGGGAAGCTCCACTGGAAAAGGGATAGGCTACCCACTCCAGTATTCTTGGGCTTCCTTTGTGGCTCAGCTGGTAAAGAATCCACCTGCAAGGCGGGAGAACCTGGATTCAGTCCCTGGGTTGAGAAGATCCCCTGAAGAAGGGAAAGGCTACCCACTCCAGTATTCTGGCCTGGAGGACTCCATGAACCCTACGGATTCATAGTCCATGGGGTAGCAAAGAGGTGGACACGACTGAGCAACTTTCACTTCGCTTTCACTTGGAATTCAGAGAAGGTCATGGAGGCTGAAGCCTCTTTCCTCCAAACAAGAAACAGAGGACACAGAAAGGCTTTCATGCCCAGAAGCCCTGTAGAGTTCTGCTCTGTTTCACTTATAGCCATGGAGAACCACCAACAGATACCAGAACTAGGTCCCAATCATGAAGCTGGCATTATATAGCCAACTAGATTCCAGGTTTGCTATGGGCTTGTGACTAGTGCCCAGCAGGACATGCAGGTTTGATCCCTGAATTGGGATGATCCCCTGAGAAGCAAATGGGAACCCACTCCAGTATTCTTGCCTGGAATGTCCCATGGACAGAGGAGCCTGGTGGGCTACAGCCCATGGGGTTGCAAAGAGTCAGGCATAACTTAGCAACTAAGCAGCAGCAGGAATAGTGACTTCTATATATCTCCCATTTCCCTTTTTTGAATATATGTTTTTGTTTCCTGTCCTTACTCCGCCATTATAGGTTGGTAGTGGTGGCCAGAAGGGAGAAAGATAACTTACCTATTTACCTTAGAGGTGTTCAGTTTGAAAATAACCACGTCTAAGTAGACTTATCCTACCTGGACCTGACTTAGATAATAAGAATCTGGACTCCAAGCCTGAGTCTGATGCTCTAATTAGACCAGGGTGATCTCTAGGGGAATTAGACTTTAGGAGACTCAGAAAGGGTAGAATGTATTGTTTGTATAGGAGGATCAAGAATTGTTAGAGTCCAGAGAGTTGACAATGATAGACAAATAATTTGTCTGTCCCAGTGAACCATGTAAAGATGCCTCCCTTATTAACTCTGCACTTGACCATGGGATAACTTTGGGTTTGTTTTTTTAATTGGAGGAAAATTACAGTGTTGTGTTGGTTTCTGCGGCATAACAATCAAATCAGTCATAATTTTGTATTTGTTTGTGTGTGTATATATATATATATATATATATCCCTTTCTTCTTGAGCCTCCCTGTCCTTGAAAATTAGCAAGTACAATGCAAGAAAAGGCTTAATAAGCAACTATGCATTGGGCTTATCCTTCTGGAATGCTCCATCTTGAGACCCAGCTGCCATGCTATGAGGAAACCCAAACTAAAGAGACAGAGGGGAGAAGCCAAAGATAAAGACACCTGGATAGCCTCTGCAATTATAGCCATCCTACTAAATCATGAATGAAGAAGGCATCTTGGACATTCCAGCCCAACAGACATGGAGCATAGATGAGCTTTCCCTACCAAGTCTGGACCAAATTGCAGAATCATGTGTGAATATATTATTGGTGGTGTTTTAAAGCACTAAGTTTTGAAGTAGTTTATTATATAGCAATAGATAACTAAAATAGCATGCGTTTCTATTTTTAAATTATTTTTTCTTTGTATAAATATTCTATGTGACTTAATTTTCTCATTGCTTGACTTTAATACCTAAACATGAATTGCTGCTGCTGCTGCTGCTGCTGCTAAGTCACTTCAGTTGTGTCTAACTCTGTGCAACCTCATAGACGGCAGCCTACCAGGCTCCTCAGTCCCTGGGATTCTCCAGGCAAGAACACTAGAGTGGGTTGCCATTCTCCAGTGCATGAAAGTGAAACATGAATTGGAGGGTTTCAAATTCTAGCAGTTTAAAGGTTCTGTTCAATTAGGTTTCGGTCAGTATAATACAGTATATGAATGATTATATTATATTTTAAATTATATGAGAAAGCAAAATTAAGCATTAACCTTTCAATAGAATACTAAGCCTTACACATACTGCTGTTGAGATCACAAGAGAGTTAATTCCTCACCATATTATCCTGTTCTATTTTCTTTATAGCATTGATTACAATATGCAGATGTCTCATTTATTTGTTTGGTCACCCGTTTGTTATCTTTGACCCATATTGGAATGTAGCCTCTAGTCCGTCTCTTATATGTCAGACCACCAGCCTTTAGAACATTGCCTGGCACATAGTAAGGGCTCTAAAAATGTTGCTCAAAACACAGTGCTAATATAAAATATACCTTTTAGGGGAAATAAAAAGCACCGAAGTTAGAAATTGGTAGTGTTCAGCCGCATTTCTAGTCCTCCTCCTGTTCCTAACATGTACAGGATAAATTTCTTAGCCCCCTGGAAGTTGTGTTATGACACCAGTCTTGGCCAACAGACTGGAAGCAGGGTAACGTGCCATTTTTCAGCAGAAGCATTTAAGATCCAGTGCTGATTCCTCCATGATCCCTTCCCCTGTCGTAAGAAACCTTGAAGCTTCATGCTGAGCTCCCTGGGAAGCTTTGCTCCCGCAGCTGAACATGACCACCTCGGATAACTGTCTGAACCTGCAGATTTTGCCTGAGAAAGAGATAAGCTCTGTTAAGTTGAGTCACTGAGAGTTAGGAGTTGTTTGATACTGAGCACAACCTAACCTATGCTGATACAGTGCTTGACAATGAATTTGTATACTCTTTGAACTCTGTAACTGTAAAGCTAGCATGGATTTATAGATTCAGTGACAATTTACTGAGTATCTATTATGGACAAGGCCCTCTGCTAGTTCAAGGAATAGAAATAAATATGAATTAGATATTGCTTCCAAGGAGTTTATAGTTTCATAGGTGAGATAAATTGGGTGCATAAGGAACCATAATATAAAGCAGAAAATTGTGAGGGTCATGAGATAGGTACAGGTAAAGTGCTAAGGAAATCTACCTGAAATGGACATGATGAAGATTTCTTAGCCCAGGTCCTTATAAGCATGGCAACTTGTATCAGTGAGAGGAATAACTTCCTGTTTACATGTGCCAAAGTACAAAAGATCAAGCTGTGAAACTTGCAATTTCCCTGTGTTCTCATTTCTCTGTACACTCCTATTCTAGGTTTGTTATGAGTTGAATTATGTGCCCCTCCCCAAATTTATATGTTGAAATCCTAGCCTTCCAGTACTTCAGTAGCTATTTAGAGATAGATTCTTCACAGAGGTAATTAAGCTAAAATGAGGTCATTAGAGTGTACCCCAATCTGACTTGACGAGTATACTTACGCAAGGGGAAATGTGAAGACAGGCACGCACACAGGAAGGATAGCAGGTGAACATCATGGTAGAGGTCAGGCTGATGTGCTGACAAGCCTGGGAATGCCGAAGGTGCCAGCAAAGCCCCAGAAGCTAGGAGAAAGGCCTGGGGTGGGCCCTCCTACACAGCCCTCCGCAGGAATCAACTCTGCTGACACTCTGATCTTGGACTTCTAGCCTCCAGAACTGGGAGATGATAAAGTTCTGTTATTTAAGCCACCACGTTGGTGGTAGTTTATTACAGAAGCCTTAGCAAACCAACATAAGCCTTGAGCAGATGCAGCAGAAAGCCTGAGATGATTCAGCCAACTCCATGGCTCAGCTGCCCTTCATCTATTTCTCTTTCCTGGCAACAAATCAAGTGGATGAGAGGGAAAAAATGGAAAGAAACCAAAAATTTCTGGCTATCATTGCCAGAGCAGAATAAAGGAAGAAGCCTGGGAGGACCTGAGTTGGCAATCAAGTTACTAGAAAAAGAAAGGGTTGAGGGAGGGTGTGTGTGGGTGTGTGTGTGTGGTGTTACTAATCTGTTTACCTTTCTTCCTTCTCCAGCGAATGCCTTTTATACACAGTTTTTATTTTTATCCCAAGCAACCAAGTTTAGCAGAATATCTAAATTTTAAAATGCTCTATAGCCTTTCAATGTTTGTGTTTGAAATTTTCTCAAGCTTATATGATGGGTAAAGCATTAGGATGGCTTGCTTCATATAATTACATTGGATTTCTAACTTGTTAACTCTCGGAGCCTTACACACACCAGTACAGAGAGGTCCCTTTGGGTACATTTTCCACTTTGATCTCTCATGGTCTTTTCATACATGAGAAGTGACCTGAAGTAATGACGCTAGCTCTTAATATAGTTTGTAAAAGTGCTTCTGAACGCAATTTCAAATGAAGAGAACCAAAATATTTTGAATAATGTCAGCATCTCTGGTAAGAGTAGACTCTACAGTGCAAATCTCTTTAGTTACTTAAGTTCTGATTCTTTTTTTAAAATCTCACTAGTTTGTAGTCACAGCTAGGATTCTAAACACGCATTTTGCCTCTTTAGAGGTAAGCCAGCCATGGCCAGTACACTTATTGAGTGACAAAATAGTGTTACATTGCCAAGTACCTTACAAAGTAGATAAATGGCACAATCTCCACCCTCTAGGGGGGATAAAAACAATAATGGAAGAAATGGTATTTCCATAAATGCATATATTAACATTTGACTTCCTTTAAAAAATGCTCATCTGAGGAAAAATAATTTCCCTTGAAGTTAAGAAATTCTGTGATAGATCCAACAGTAAAGGGAAAAGGAAAAAGGTCAGGGGCTAATAATAATAATTAGCACTTATGTTGGCACTTTCTATCTTCAAAGCATTTTTGTGAAATATTAACTTGTTAATCTTTCCGATGTTCTTGTCAAATTTGGAAAGCTTTAGACGGTTCTGATGTTCCCTCCAGTACAATTCCATATAATAAGTGCACATTCATTTGATTTTTGCATTCAAACACTACTGGGGATCTGAGCAACCCACACACTGTCTGATACCCAGTCAGCTCACAAACTTCAGTGTGAAGAATAGATGGTAACTCCTGCCTCATTACCCAAAGACTCACTCAAAACTGGAGTCTGAACTTATTTACAAAACCCACAGACTTCAAAACAGACTCATAGACTTTGAAAACAAAGTTATGGTTACCAAAGGGGAAAGGGTAGGAGGGGATAAATTAGGAGATTAGGATTAACATATACAGACTACTATATATAAAATAGATAATTAACAAGGACGTAGTATATAGCACAGGGAACTTTATCGGTACTCTGTAATAACCTACCTAGAAAAAGAATCTCAAAAAGAATGGATATGTGTATATGTATAACTGAACCACTTTGCTGTACACTTGAAACTAACACAATATTATAAATAAACTATATCTCAATATAAAATAAAAATCAAATGTGAAAAGTCAAAGAGTCTGCATAGAAAAAGGATTATCACTTTAACTGCCTAGAAAAAGGCACTTAAAATACCTAATCATATTTTATCAAAATGGACTTTTCCTGTGTTTGACTCTCTTTAGATTATGAGCTCTTCAAATAAAAAACTGTGTGTTTTCCATATCATTTCAAGGATTATTTGACCGGTGTAGGGTCAAAGTGATGTACTGATAAATAACAGTACAAATGAAGTCTTTCTTGAGAACCTGTTAGTAAACTGTGAAGAATAAATAACCTGTGTAATATTTTCTGCCCTCTCAGAACTTAGCATACAAGAGGAAGCAAGACTTACGTACAGAAAATAGACACAAAATATAAAATATGACTAAGTCCATACTGTTTGGCATAAGAAATAAATGCTAGGGAAGGATTATAATTTTTTTGTCTTTTCAGCCCATTAATCCCACCTCCTTTCTCTGAGTTTATATAGGTTTTTTAACCAGCTTTTGACCTGCAATAAATGGTTGCCATAGTAAAGTAGTGTAGTTCTTAGAATGCTTAATGCAGAAATCTCACTCACTGGGGAATTGCTCACTGTTGTGTGTGCACGCTTAGTCACTCAGTTGTGTCAACGCTGTTTGACCCTTTCCTCTGTCCATGGGATTTTCCGGGCAAGAATACTGGAGTGGGTTTCCATCTCCTTCTCCAGGGAATCTTCCTCACCCAGGGACAGAATCTGTGTCTCCTGCACTGCAAGTGGAATCTTTACCTGCTGAGCCATCAGGGAATCCCATTTGGGAATCACACACATATAAAAAAAGTTTCTTCCTGTTCACAGCAGTAAAAAACACAGAAATAAACACACACAAACACACATACACACACTGGACTGTCATGCTGATCTATAGTCTAAATTAAAGCTTTAGAGTGTATTGAGGTAAAAATAATATAGCTCCAAGTTTTCATTGAAATTTGTATGATTTTTATGAATTTGAAGAAAGTTTTGTGTGTGTGTGTGTGTGTGTTTTCCCCTGAAAGAGCTTTTTACTTAAATTCTTCCTAAGGTGGAAATCTATTTATCATTCCTTTCCCCTCTGCCCCTCAAATGAATTTTGTAGCAGTTGTGGAAATCACAGTCGTGTCCAGCTCTTAGCAACTCCATGGACTATACAGTCCATGGAATTCTCCAGGCCAGAATACTGGAGTGGGTAGCCTTTCCCTTCTCCAGGGGATCTTCCCAACGCAGGGATGAAACCCAGGTCTCCCGCATTGCAGGTGCATTCTTTACCAGTTGAACCACAAGGGAAGCCCCAATAAATAATTATAACCCAAGTACACATGAGAATCCATAGTGCTTTTTGCAGGAAATCCTGAATCTTGTCAGGATACTCCACAGGTACCATAGCTGACATGTCCAAACAGAATTCATTATCTTCTCATCAAACTCAAATCTGTTCTTTCTCCCAACTATGAAGCCCATAAACCCGGGGCCCTCCCTCATGCTTCCTCTCCTGCGTCTCCGTCTTGTCCACAGTGAGGCCCTACCCACTCTGCTGCATCAGTACTGCTCTAATATCCGCTTCCTGGGCCCCACTCTCTCCACTACATTTCAGGAAAAGGTCAGTGCAACCTTCTCCCAGTCTCCTCTTGTATCATCCGCCACCCCCTCCACTCCAGCACCCAGACGCTCCCCTCCTCAATCCACCCTTTTTTTCATCACCAGGACCAGTTACCAGGGCTTCCTTGACGACTTACCCGGTAAAGAATCCACCCGCAATGCAGGAGACATAGGAGACCTGGGTTTGATCCCTGGTCCCTGAAGAACCCATGGAGTAGGAAATGGCATCCCACTCCAGTATTCTTGCCTGGAAAATTCCACGGACAGAGGAGCCTGGCGGGCTACAGTTGGTGGGATCACAAGAGTCGGCCACCACTGCAACGGCTGAACACACATACACCAGGCACACGTACACTCAGACACACCCTACCTGCCCTTGCTTATTGAAGCCCACTTCCAGCCAGAGCTGCTGGGTCACAGCACAGAAGCAGTCACTTCACTGGCCACTCCCCCAGGCTTCCCGGTTTTTTCTTAGTCACTAAGTCATGTCCGACTCTTTGCAACTGTATGAACTGTAGCCCATAGTTCATACAGTTCTCTGTCCATGGGATTTCTCTGTCCATGGTATTTCCCAGGCAAGAATACTGGAGTGGGTTGTAATTTCCTTCTCCAGGGCATCTTCCTGAGACTCAGGGATCGAACCTGAGTCTCCTGCATTGGCAGGTGGATTCTTTACCACTGGGAAGCCCAAGCTTCATGGTACCCATGGATAAAACAAACTCAGCCAGACAGAATGGTGTTCAGCTTTCCGCATCATCCCAGTTCAGCCCAAAAGCCTTCAACACATTCCTGCAGTGACAAAGTCCACTGAAAGAATTCAGCTCACGCTTCAGTCTAGCTTTCTCCTTGCCGAAGTCAGACAGATGGCTGGTCCTGCCTGCTTCACCCTAAAAGGCCTGCAGTCACGTGATGATGACTGAAGTCCCAGCCTGCAGTATCTTCCACCCTTTCCCACAGCATCACCGGGAGCCCAGCCCATCCTTAACAGCACTCTGCAGATTTATCTGTCAGGGCAAAGGATCCAGATTAAAAATGAAACAAGCATCTCACTTGCTTGGCAAGGGCCCCTCTACCAAATTTCCGTCCCTATCACTGGGCAACAGGACTTGAGGAAATAAATAATAAATGCTTCCTGACCTGGGGCCACCCACCTTGGAAGTCTTAGGGGTTTCTTATCTTAGTGCAAAGATTATTCCAGCTAATAGGGATATATATATATATATATATATACACATATATTTCTATGATTACTAATAATCCTTTCACACTTTTGTTCAGTACTTACTTGAGATGCGAGGCACACATATTGAAGGATTAGCTCCCCTCTCTCCTTACTCATATCCTTAGAGTGATACCACTTCCTGCTATCTTCTCTTGCAGAATAGAAATGAAGAATAGTTACACTAGGGGAGTTATTACAATCAGGCTCTTTTATATCTTTAAGGCAATTACAGGCAAAGACAAGAGTGCCTAATGCACAGTGTTTCCAGAATTTGTAATTTCGACATCTCGTCTTGCCAAGCCATGATAACATCCAGATGTTGCCCTATTGAAAGGTGTTAAATAGAATAAGCCTCGAGCCAAGAGCGCTTCCATGTTTTATTTTGGGGGCCTCCAAAAATCTAAAGGGGTACTTTTCTTCTTTTCCACATCAGAAATTCAGTGGTTTAGAAGGTAACATTCAAGTCTGTGTGATGCCTTAGTGTCTGACAACAATATGAACAGCAGAAATATTTTATTTATGGAGTGAGCACTTATACAGTGCTGTGTGCCTTTCAAATATTAACTCCGTTAATTCCCTCTGCATCCTCTCCTGCTTCCACCAGCTTCATCACACATTTCTCCAGCTTGTTATCTAATTCCAGTTGAAAAAGGGAAAAGGCCACTCCTTCCAGGGTTGTTTGCAAGTAATAAGAAGGAAACTGACCCTTTCTGAAGAGCTTGCCAGGGGCTGAGAGAGGCAGTCCTTATAAATCCACGAGAAGAAGGCACCGTGCTCATTCACAGAGCATACCTGAGACTCTGGGAGAAGAAAAGAAGTCCTAGAGTCCACACGCAGCTTCCCATTCTGGGTGGGAGTTACAGGGGAGCCATTGAACGAGGCGAGGCTCGCTGCGGCTGTGCCGTGTGGCCACTGCCGTGCAAGGGCTTTCTCTGTTTGCGGCGAGTGGAGGCTACTCCCCAGTTGCAGCGCACGGCCTTCTCATCGTGGAGGCTCCCCTCGTTGCAGACACACGCCCCAGGGTGTGCAGGTTTCAGCATTTGCGGCGCACGGGCTCAGTAGTTGCACAGGTGGATACCAGAGCAGAGGCTCAGCAGCAGTGGCGCACGGGCTTAGCTGCTCCTCGGCCTGCAGGATCTTCCCGGACCGGGGATAGAACCAGTTCCCCTGCCTTCGCAGGAGGATTCTTTACCCCTGGGCCACCAGGGAAGCTCAGCAAGGTTCTTTCCACGCTAGAAAAGGACAGCCTGCTCTACTCGCCCTGCAAGCCCGTTCTGAGTTCCTGGACTGTCTCTGTGAGCCCTGTACTCAGGTACTCTGCCGTCTCACAGACATGGACCTTGCGGTGGGCTGGGAGCTAGCAGGAAGGATGGGACGCTGTATTAGAAGGGCGTTTAATGCAGACACATAACCCCGCCTTCAGAAATCACAGATGGCTTCTCAAAGCCTAAGGCCCGGAAAAATGAAAAGGCATTGCATCGCCAGGCCCAGAGAACCTCGGTCTTCACTACCTTTGTCCTTAAGACTGCCCTTTCTTTGAGTTGATGGTCTGGGGGTGAAGAGATAACTTTAGTCTGGTGTCAGATGTATCTCTTTAGTTTTGTCCCATGTTGAGTCTTTTTCTCATGAGGCTAGCGATCTCATTGGTTTCTTTCTTATCCTAAGAACATTCTTTCTGGCCTTCCTCAGCTTCTCTGAGCAGTCAGCACGAACTTTCTGGCTGCCCTTAACAGGGGGATGCAAATGGCACCCACAGACTTCTTACCCCAGTGCCACTGGATGAGGGAAGGGCCAGCTGGGAGTCCTCAGGTTCAGAAAGAGGGGTGCCCATCTTAGGTTCACCCCCGTGCCCACCATCACTCCAAAGCTGGAACCGTCTGAACAGATGGCACTAGGGAAATAGCACCTTCCTCGATGGCTATGGCACAGAGCTAAGGGTCAAGGGCCCAGAGGAGAGAGTAGCGTGACATGCCTCTGGGCCACTGTTAAAGAACAAAATGTAGGGATTGTTCAAAGCTGTAGCATCCTAACATTTTTAAGTTAGGCAAAAAGCAGGCTATTCCAAAATCAGGCTACCACATCTACATTGAAACAAAGTGAGAAGCTGAAGGGGTGAGGGCCAGGGACCGTGTAGGGAGACTCAGAGCAGACAGAAGGGAGGGAGGTCTGAAGGGGCTTCATGGAGCCGAGGGACAAGCAGCTGCCGTGGATGGGTGGATCCCTGCGGTCAGGTGAGGGGCAGCTCTGAAGATTTAAGGAAAGCCAACACCTTCAATTCACTGGCTAGAGAAGAGAAGACGTTGATTGATTATAGTATTATAATTGATCATTGATTGATTATAGTATTATTGATCAAGTATTATTAATAATTTATTAATTATTATTATCTATTATTGAATAATTGATCGATTATTCAGTTGATGCTAAATGTTGACCTCTATAGGAGCTGAACGCCAGGCCAGACATGTGCTGTCACATTTGTGCATGGATGTGTGACAGCTGCCACTTTCCACCCTCCAAATCACTTCCTTTCTAAGTTACTTATTTCTACCAGGATCCATACTTTATAAAGCCTCATCACAACCCTACGTCCAGTATGTCTGGAGCAAACATAAAGAAAAAAATCTTCCCTTCTTACCAAAATTAAAAAAGAGAGAGAGAGCACGAAACTGAATGTAACTCAAAGAGTTTTTGAGAGCATGTATTATTTAGGAACACAGGGATGGAAGAGACATGGCCTTTCCCCACTGGGAGAGCTCCTAGAACCTCAAGTAAAAGACAGATTGACAACAATAACTGAAAAACAATCCAGGCCCCCACTCATTTCCTCAACATTGCTTGCTCATTTTGGAGGTAAAAGCATATACAAAGGCATGCACAAGTACAGAAATGTAATTGCTCCACTTTTGTTATTATTCAATCGCTCAGCTGAGTCTGACTCTTTGCAACCTCATGGACGGCAGCATGCCAGGCTCCCCTATCTCCCAGAACTTGCTCAAACTCATGCCCATTGAGTTGGTGATCTCATCCAATCATCTCATCCTCGGTCATCCCTTCTCCTGCCTTCAATCTTTCCCAGCACCAGGGTCTGTTCCAATGAGTTGACTCTTTGCATCAGGTGGCCAAAGTGCTAGAGCTTCAGCTTCAGCATCAGTCCTTCCAGTGAATATTCAGGATGGATTTCCTTTAGGATTGACTGGTTTGATCTCCTTGCTATCCTTGCTTCCTCTACCTGCTGCTGCTGCTGCTGCTGTGTCTCTTCAGTTGTGTCCGACTCTGTGCAACCCCAGAGATAGGAGATCCCAAAAGTAGTAGGAAAAATTTGAATAGTCTAAGCTAAGGAAGGATTCTAATGTGGGTTTGCCTTAGATTAGGATGCAGAATCCTGCTTAGAAAGTCCTTACATCGTGATGAAAGCGAGAGTTGGGATGCCTGTAACTAGCAGGGAAGAGAGTGATATTTATTCAGCACTTTCCTTACAGAATCCCTGAGAGGTCCATGAAGACAGTAAGCTTTACGAGAGCAAGAATTATGTCCTACTCATCCTCAGATTCTATTACGAGATACATAATAGTTAATACATTTTTCCATTTTTTTTCTAATTTTACATGTGGTACTAAGGGCTGTGAAGCAATAAAAAGTAAATGCGTAAATTAGAACTTATAAATCTACAAATAGCTTGACTTTGAAAGTATTTTTAACTCCTTTCCTCTATTCTTCATTGAGGGAAAAAGCTGAAACATGGGTTTAGGTTTTATTTTGTACAAAATCAATCATTTTAACTACCTTAAAAACAAAGTCTAGGAGGTTGCAGAGGGGGCAGTAGTTGGTCCGTGGGTGTCTGCAATTCGTCTGTTCTGGACGTTATCACAAGCACAGAAAGGGAACATCAAGGTTGCTAGATCATTAAGGCTTCCATCCTGTTTCATCTCTTTGGGTTTATGAAATGATTTAGTAATTCTGCTTCTCATGCTGACACATCTTGAGCAAACAGGGATGATGACTGTGTCTTAGTCCATTGGACTCCTTTATAAAAGCTGCCGGTCTCCTGTGAAAAGTCAGCTTTCTTCCCAAATGTGTGTGTGTGTGTGTGTGTGTGTGTGTGTGTGTGTCTGTGTGTTAGTCGTACAGTCGTGTCCAACTCTTTGCAACCCAATGGACCGTAGCCCACCAGGCTTCTCTGTCCATAGGATTCTCCAGGCAAGAATACTGGAGTGGGTTCCATGCCCTCCTCCCAGGGATCTTCCTGACCCAGGGATTGAACCAGGTCTCCTGCATTGCAGGCAGATTCTTTACCATCTGGGCCACCAGGGAAGCCCCTTTTCCCAAATGGAGGAGAGATGAAAGGGGAAACATTCCTTTGGCGCCTCCTGAAGACAAGGGAAGGTTCGAGGTGTGTCCATATCCAGCTTAGACTCCTTCTCCTCTCCAGCAGGGTCTGCTGGTGGGGGGTCACTGCGGGCTCCCCAGCACAGCCTGGAAAGAGACTGGTGCCCAGAGGGGAATCTGTGAGTGTCCTGTGGATCCGGCTGCAGCCTGGGAAGCACCTTTCCAGCAGTCGAGGAATCAGTGCATTTCTCAGCCACGGAAAGGCTTCGAATGTGCTGCTCGGAGTAGCCCAGGCTGCCCCTGGCAGCTGTCATTACTCATTCACGGCTGTTCCTGAGTCTGGCCAGTTAACAGAAGACACTTTCCAGAGACATGCGCCATCACTCCTAATTTGGTTTCAAGGGTCTTGATTGCAACCCGGAGACTCAGAATTTTAGAGGAGAGGAAGGTGGAGCGAGAGAGAGCCGGGAGAGAAGGAGTGGGTGTGAGGGAGACAAACTGGCCAGACTGACTGAGGAGGGATGGACAGACATACAGAGAGACACAGATGCAAAGAAAGAGATGAGAAGATGGAAAGACAAGGCAAAGACAAAATACAGATGTCGCCTAGTGGCAACATTTTTTCAAAACAGAACTAATTACGTAAGCCCCTTACATACAAATGAGTCCCATTCTGAGAGTGTGTTTATCAGTGCAATTGGTTCACAGGTCCACCAGTTAGCCTGGGTACCAACAGACACAATTGGCTACACAGTAAAAGTGTTAGTCCCTCAGGTGTGCCCACTTTGTGGCCCCATGGACTGTAGCCCACCAGGCTCCTCTGTCCAGGGAATTCTCCAGGCAGGAATACTGGAGTCGGTAGCCTTTCCTTTTTCCGGGGGATCTTCCCGACCCAAAGATCGAACCTGGGTATCCTGCACTGCAGAGAGATTCTTTACAATTTCAGCCATCAGGAAGTCTTGTCCTGTAATAGGTTTATAATCCTTTTCACACAAATAATACATAAAACAAGTACAATTTCTTTTAATTTTAGTCTTAGAGTACAATACTTAGAAAAATGCAGTAGTACGGTACAACAGCTGGCTCATAGGAGCTGGCACTGAGCGAACAGGCTAGAAGAGCTAGTGACTGTAGGTGGGAGAGGAAGTGGGAGATGGTAGAGTTGAAGGATCATCAGCAACAGGAGATGGAGGGCAAACTGCAGTTTCACTCATGACTCACGTTGATGAAACACACATTCCCATCTTTGAAGGTTCATACCTTGAAGGTTCGTACGTAGGGAACTTACTGTATTCTCTTTGCAGACGTGTTAGTTACAGGTTTCTGATGTCACTGATGCAGTTTGCCTCATATGCTAAGGGCTGACAATGGTTATTTCCTGAAAGATGTGCTGAGTGGAGGAGAGCCTGGGTTAGGTCAGCATATGTGCTGAAAGGAGAGGGGAGATGCTTTTCAGTGTGGAGAATGATTTCCAGAAAGGGGGCTGGTGGTTATCCAAGGATAAAGACATCTAGCCCTTCTTCACGAAGGTAGCACACATTTAGAGCCGACTCTAAAGAAGAACAGTCAGATAAAATGTTTGTGGGAAATAATTTGAGAGTCATGGAGAGAAAATAAACGCTTGTCTTGCTCATTAAGCCTTCTTTTCTCGCATTTCCTTCATTTTGTGTGTGCCTCTGTCTTTTTGCATGGAGAAAACAAAAACAAAACAAAATATAAAGGCTCACCACATTTCCAGCAAAAAAAAAAAAAAGATGAGTAATTTCCATAATGTATTATTACATCAGGAAAATTTAAATTTAGTGTTATAAATCTTTTTTGTTCACCAACTACACTGTCAACTTGAAGAACAACTGTTTGGTTCTTTCTTCGTTACCATGTGTGAGCTTAATTAATCACAATGGAATCCTATTCAAACTCTTTTCCAACCCAAGAAGCAACTGTTTCCTCTATAGCACGATGTTTCCTTCTAACTAAGGATGGCACTAAACTGGAGAAAACATTAAAGCCCTGATGTGCATCGTAATAAACTCCACGCAAAGTAGTTATATTAATGTAATGGAGTTGAGATCTTAATTGCACTCGTGTTTATATTTGCATCCTTCGTTTTTAAAGCCTTTTTATTTTACTAAATGATTTGAACGATGAGGTAGGAGAGGTTCCATGGCACGCTAAATAGAGATGGCTTCCATCATGTGAAAGGAGGAAAAATGAATCTGGGAGGGAAGACTGGCTAATTTAATTTCCTAAAGTAGCTTTTATTCTCAGTCGATAATGGCTAAAATTACTCTGTGAAACCCATCTTTCCAGAGCCGGAAAATGTTCCCTGGACGCTTAAAAAGAAGCACATCCAAGAGCCCTTTTTATTCCTCCCTATGACAACCATTAGCTGCCACCCAGAAACCTCCAGTTCGCTCATCGAATCCCGTATAAAGCAATTTAGGCAGATGTAGCCTCTGGCCTCTGATCGAAAGAGCTGATACACAACAATGTACCATCCAGCCAGACTTCAGATGGGAGCGGCTATGTGGCAGGAGATGGAAGGTAAATCTCCCTTAAGGCCTTATAGAAAATAGGCATTCAGTTAAGAATTGCTGCCCCATGAATGAGTGCATGAATGAGTGAGTGAGTGTCAGAGCTCTTAATCCCAGGGCGGGGATATTGCCTCTCCCACTCCTTTGCCTTTTCTGTTCATCAGACACAGACCAAGAGGAAACAGGCTCACATTTTCCTAATGAACACTCACTAATGTAGACACTGGGCAAGTGTTGCACTCCGCTCCTTCAGCTCAGCCAGGAATCATCCTGCCATGTGCTAACAGGTTATCAGAAGGGAGAATGGTGGGATTCTCTGGTTACGTTGTGCCCTTATGAGAAATTTACCTCGGGTCGCAAGACTTAGAGTTATTTGTTCTTCTACAAAGTAAGATTTTACTATATGAATGCCAATAAGTGTGTAAGCTAATCTTGTAGTTTTTGTTCAGGCTGCTAGTGAGCTCAGAACAAGTCCTGAAGCCATGCTCTGATTCTTGTACTGCCCCAGGGAGGCAGATGATGTACTAACTACATCTGTAACTTTATCCCAGTGCCACTTTTTTTTTTAAACAAAGCTTATTTATCTGTATATTTATTTATGCTGCTGCTGACAAGCACTCAGTCGTGTCCAACTCTCTGCGACTCCATGGACTGTAGCCCACCAGACTTTTCTGTCCATGGCATTTCCCAGGCAAGAATACTGGAGAGGGTTGCCATTTCCTACTCCAGAGGATCTTCCCAACTCAAGGATTAAACCTGCATCAATTTCATTTCCTGCCTTGGCAGGTGGATTCTTTAACACTTGTGTCATCTGGGAAGCCCCATATTTATTTATGAAATCTTATAAAATGTGGATTTTGATAATCCATCAGCTCCTTCTCTATGGAGAAAGGGAAAGAGATAAAAAGACATAGGGTTGAGTCAGATGTTATGAAGTTTTCCATCATTCAAAGACACTTGTGGCTTTTCCCATAAAATGCCACACATTGCCCTCACATGCTGGGGAGTTCACGGTCTGATGGAGAAGACAAGTGCAAAGACAAAGATTGTTACAAAGCTTTGTTGTTGTTTAGTCTCTCAGTCATGGCCAACTCTCTGGTGACCCCATGGACTGTAGTCCATGATATTTCCCAGGCAACAATACTGGAGTTGGTTGCCATTTCTTCTTCTAAAAATCTTCCTGACCCAGGGATGGAACCCAGATCTCCTGCATTGACAGTAGGGTTCCTTATCACTGAACTACCAAGGAAGCCCATTATAAAGCTTAGAGTGGTATTACACAACCACACACAAGGTCCCGTGGAAGAGATTGCCACCAACCCCACCTGGGAAATTGCTCTTTTGTTTGGAGAATCCCATGGACAAAGGAGCCTGGCAGGCTACAGTCCATGAGGTTGCAAAGAGTCAAACACAACTGACAGACTTTCACCCACTCACTCACTAAGGTGAGAAGGAATTTCTCAGAAGGGATGAAAGAGTATCCCAAGCTGGGGGAAACAGCATGTGCAAAAGTACCAAGGCAGGAAAGACTATGCTGTCCCCAAGGCACAATGAGAAGCTCCATCACGCAGAAGTCTGGGCTGCTTGGGGTGAGGAGACAGTTGAGAGACAGAGCTCGACAGATGGAAAGCAGGTCATAGCCAGATTCGTGAAAGTCTGGAGAATCAACATATGGGGTTTGGAGACACATCCTAAGCAGTGAGAGGTCAGCAGTAATTTCAAAACAAGACAGCCCCCTGGTCAACTTGACTCTTTCCAAAGGAGTCTGTTTGGATTGGGATGAAGAGAGATTGGAGGAAAAGACCAGTTCGGTGAGAAATGTTGAGGACAAGGATCCACAGAAGACAGATATACTGAGATATACTGATGAGTACAGAGCCAGGATGAGGACGCATAGCTTGGGAAGCAGAGGATACAGCAGCAGTTAACGGGAAATGCAGACCACACGAGGGAGGGGACCCTTAGCCACGATAGGGGACAGTTCAGGGTGAGGTGCTAGCAAGTCATCCAGGTGGGTGGCAGATCACTAAAAATAGAGATCTGGAGCTTGGGGAAGGCACCAAGTAGAGGGAACTAGCTTTGACATTTTCCAGCATATAAATAGTACCTGGAAAGGTATAAATAAAATTAGGCCACACAGGACATGGGCCAGTATAATACAGATGGAAGAAAATGAGCTCTGAAACTGAGGGTAGTTTTAATTTTACCAAGGGAGTAACTCAGTCCCCTTTTCTGTTGTTTTTGTTTTGTTTTGTTTTGTTTTTAATGGCCAGATTATATCTTCTTAGTGGAGCTCGAGTAGCCATCCTAATCAGCAGACCTATGAGGCTGGTACTCTTTCATAGACTTCAAGTAGCTCTCCAGAGGAGGGCCCTAAGCTCATTAGGAGAGCAATCAGACAGCTACACTCCTTAAGTTTTGTTGAAAAAACACCAAACAATAACATTAGCAGGAGGCCATCTCTCCACCTGGAGAAAGAACACGCAGCATCCCCCAGGGGACCAGTGTCGTGTTTGGAAGAAGCAACAGAGGTGGGGAGCTGGGCTGTGTTCCGGCATGAAGTGATGTCTCAAGGCTGTTTAAAACACATCAGAAGCTATGAGTGCTGCTTTGAAAAAGACAGAGACATGTCAAGAAGAAGTGGTAAGGAACTGTGTTGATGTCCAAAATGTATAAACGAAAAGTGTAGAGACTGCCAGCTCAGTTTAGGTGTGGATGAATGACACCAGGTGTCAGGATGCCACAGGGCTTAAAGAATTAAGACAACAAAGAGAGTGAGACAGAAAGAAGGGCAGGGAAGAGAGAAATCCTTAAAAGGAAATAGGGCAGGACAAGAGAGAAAGTAGCCGGGAAGAACAGATACTGCTGGTCTGGGTCTGCCTGTGAGCACAGGGGCCAAAGTCACTGAAACAGACAGACCAGCACAGAGAACTACAGAGACTGTTGAGGGAGAGGAGAGATCAAGGGCTTGGTGTTTCTTAGAGTCGAGGGTAGAGATACACAGTTGAATAGAAAGTAAAGGCTGTCCCTGAGTCAGTACAGTTTTGACCTGATGCAACAGACTCGAAGTCAGAAGGCCTCCGCTCAGACACTGAGCTTTCACACTGAGACAGTCTTAGTTCACTTGGGTTTTCATTTTCTTTTGTGTAAAACAAAAATAAAGATATCAACCTTTCTGGGATGTTTGAAAATTCAACAAGATGATAGATATAAAAGTTCCAAAAGAAGGACAAACTAGGAGTTTGGGATTAACAGATACATGCTACTATATATACATATATATATATATATATATATATAAAATAAACAATAAGAAACTATTGTTTAACAAAGGTAACTATACTCAACATCTTATAATATTCTATAACGGAAAAAAGTCTGAAAAAGAATATACACACACACACATATAATAAAACCACTTTGCTGTACACCTAAGACTAATACAACATTATATATCAGCTATACTTTAGTTTTAAAAAAAAGTTCCAGTCTGGGCATATGATAAGGCCGATTGTGAAGGGCTTTGTGGTTTTGGTTGAAATGGAGGTAAAATCCAAAAGAATTCACTAGAGTTCCAAGAAGGGGAAAATGAGAGGTAATTTACCTGTGTCAAGGATTGAATTATGTACCCTCATCCCCTGGAGAAGGCAATGGCAACCCACTCCAGTACTCTTACCTGGAAAATCCCATTGACAGAGAAGCCTGGGAGGCTGCAGTCCATGGGGTTGCAAAGAGTTGGACACAACTGAGCGATTTCACTCACTCACTCACTACCCCCCAAAAGATAAGCACCTCAGATTGTGACCTTATTTGGAAATGAGCTCTTATAGATTTAACAATTTAAGATGAGATCACAAAGGTGGGACCTACTCCAATATGACTGATATCCTTGAAAAAAGGGGAAATCGGGGCACAGACATGCACAGAAAGATAGTGTGAAGACACAGGGAATGTGCCATGTGAAGACAGGAGAGACTGGAGTTCCGCTGCCAGAAGCCACAGGACCCGAAGAGTGGGTGGTCACCACCACAAGCTAGGGCTGCAGTCTCTTCCACAGACTCGAGGGGAGCATGACCCTCCGAGCAGCTTGGTTTGGGGCATCTGGCTTCTGGAACTGTGAAACAATAGCTTTCTGATGTTATACGCCAGCCAGTTTCAGGTGCGAGCTATTCAGTCCTGGTGTTCTGTTCAGTGGCTCAGTCGTGTCCGACTCTCTGCAGCCCCGTGAGCTGCAGCACGCCAGGCTTCCCTGTCCCTCACCATCTCACGGAGTCTGCTCAAGCTCACGTCCATTGAGTCGATGATGCCATCCAACCATCTCATCCTCTGTCACCCTCTTCTCCTCTTTCCCTCAATCTTTTCCAGCATCAGGGTCTTTTCTAATAAGTCAGCTCTTGGCATCAGGTGGCCAAAGTATTTCAGCTTCAGCATCAGTCTTTCCAATGAATATTCAGAGTTGATTTCCTTTAAGGTTGATTGGTTTGATCTCCTTGCAGTCCAAGGGACTCTCAAGAGTCTTCTCCAGCACCACAGTTTGAAACCATCAATTCTTCGGTGCTTAGCCTTCTTTATGGCCCAACTCTCACATCCAGACATAACTATGGAGAAAGCTTTGACTATATGGACCTTAGTTAGCAAAGTGATGTCTCTGCCTTTTAATACGTTGTCTTGGTTCATCAGAGCTTTTCTGCCAAGGAGCAAGCGTCTTTTAATTTCATGGCTGCAGTCACCATCTGCAGTGATTTTGGAGCCCCCCAAAATAAATCCTGTGACTGTTACCACTGTTTCCCCATCTATTTCCCATGAAGTGATGGGACCAGATGCCATGATCTTCATTTTCTGAATGTTGAATTGTAAGCCAGCTTCTTGACTCTCCTCTTTCACCCTCATCAAGAGGCTCTTTAGTTCCTCTTCACTTTCCGCCATTTTAGTGGTATCATCTGCATATACCGGTTGTTGATATTTCTCCCAACCACCTTGACTCCAGCTAGTGAGTCATTCAGCCTGGCATTTTGCATGATTTACTCGGCTTATATGCAGTCCTAGGAAACACATAACATCTAAGTTTAGAAAGAGATCGGGAGGGAGGTGGAGACTCACAGTGTGAGTGGAGTCTCGCTCACTGTCAAGTTCAGCCAAAGGACAATTGACCTTTGCAGCCCTGTATGCAGGCTCTGCTCGGGAGTCTCCTCCTGCCCTCAGTGAAGTGCCAACACCCCGAGCGTTTGAGGGATGACAGCGGGCAAGCTGGAAGGTGCAACAAAGGAAAACGGAAAAGCATGCCCCAGGCGGGCGGAGGATGGGCTGCAGAAGGTTATTTTCTTTGTTATTTTTTGTTGTTATTTTATTTTCTTTTTTTCAAAAATGATTTTCTATGAGGGACAAATCCATTCTTCTGAGGAACAAGAAAAATATAGAATAGGGTGTCATTTGTGTCCTTTTTAAAAAAAATATCGCATTCACGTTATTCTGGCAGAAAACTCAAAATAGAAACATAGGTCATGTTTCCTTACCAGATTACTAATAAGGCACACAGAGAACTAGGAAATCAGAAAACACAGAGAAGCATTTATGACAGAGAGGTATTTGAAAACTCAATAATTAAACTGAAGCTTAATTTTTACATTGTTCAAGAACGGGTTTATTCTTCTGAAGGAAAGGGAAAGGGGGCTTCATCTATTGTGTGGGGCTTCGTGCCAGGCCCTTGCTAAGCATGGAAACTGGGCCCCTTGTTTACTCTGCTCAGTGGCTCTGTTTACAAGGGGGGAACAGAGGCTCAGAAAGGTCAAGAACTATGCCGAAGCTGGTGAGATACAGGGCTAGGATTCATACCCTGATACATCCAACTCCCCACGGACAGAGGAGCCTGGCAAGCTGCAGTCCACAGGGTCTAATAGAGCCAGACAGACCTGGAGCACCTTAGCACGGTGTGCCCATGTAAGCCGACTCCAGAGGCAGGCTCCCGTCCCCTCCCTACGTGGACCTGTAAGGATACAAATCAGAATTCAGCTTCTCAAGCACCTGAACATTCAGCAACAGACATGGACCGAGGCAGAGTAAAAAGAGGCTGTGGAGGGCTCTCGCCGCAGCCCATGCCGCCCAGAGCCTGGAACCCCAGCCTGGGCTCTGGCCCAGCTCCTGGTTGCCCCCACAGGCGGTTTGATGTGTGCGTGCCTTCCTCTCCGTGGGGAGGTGCCGGCTCTCCACTGGGCCACGCACAGCTGGGTAACTTTCAGGGACCACCTGGGCTCACCAGCATGGTCCTGTAACAGAGATAAAAGCCCAAGGACCCAGGCTCCGCTCCCTGGAGACCCCAGCCCCATCCCCAAGCCAGGTGTGTGCGCGACTCCACATCCTCAAGTAGCTCATTACAATCAGGAGCTGAACAGTAAAACAGAAATTAAATTGACACTTGGAAGCATTCATCTGAGCACAAATTAATATTCAT
This sequence comes from Madoqua kirkii, assembly GCA_006408675.1. NCBI lineage: Eukaryota > Metazoa > Chordata > Mammalia > Artiodactyla > Bovidae > Madoqua > Madoqua kirkii. The sequence goes on along the minus strand of SJYC01087083.1, from coordinate 24,568 downwards.
CAGCATCTGCTATTTGTTCAGGTGAGTGTTCAGCTTCAAGAGCAACAGCAACAACAAAAACCCAGTGTACTTCCTGCATAGAAACAGCGTGGACCAAACACAGCGGTGGTCAGGGCTCAGGTCCCTTGTGCTTAGCTGGCAGGAGAGGCCGGTTCCCTGCAGAGGCAGCACTGGCGATGGTCCTCCCAGCGGCACCCTGAATGATTTCCAATAAATCATCTCTATTTGGCCCCTTTTTTCCTCCTGGATTTGCTCCTGGATTTCCAGATCTGCTCTTCCTTCTCAGAAGGGAAGGAACAGGAAGCTGGGTGATGTTTATCTCATCTCAAGACTTGGCTACAGGTGCTGTCCCCATTGTCTGCCATTTGATTATCATCCTCAGAGCTGGAGGAACTTCTTTGCTGGAAAACAACAGGTTAAATCTCCACATGTGTGGAGAGACGTTTGCACTGGGGGTGAGATGGGCCGGGGGAATCAAAGAGATGGGTATAGCTCCTCACAGACGGAGAATGAAGCCGTTAGACAGTAGGAGCCTACACTGAGAGCCAAGGGGAGTGCTCCATGTATAACACAGGAAGCATCACTGAGTCAGCAACATCTCTGAAGCAAGGGAATATTTTTAGGTCAGATCTAAAATGGCAACCCACTCCAGTATTCTTGCCCGGAGAATCTCACGGACAGAGGAGCTTGGTACGCTACAGTCCGCGGGGTCACAAAGAGTCGGACACGACTGAGCGATTTCACTTTCACTTTCAAACTAACAGTAGCTCTTTTCCTGCCAAAAGCCAAACCACTTCTGAAAGCCCTTGCATGACTACAGACCAGGGCAGATCTGAGAGATACTTCAAGACGAGATCTGTTCCCTGGGTAAAATAATGGCTTGCCAAGGGCGCTTCAGAGAATGTTTCTTCTTGTATTTCAACATTGCTCCTCTCTCAGCCTCAGATAACCGAAGCACAGTCCCTAAAATGGTAGAAATGCAGTCAATGAAGGTAATAAACACATCAAGAGACCACAAGTTCCGCAAACCTTGGAAAAAATCCTGTGAGGTTTACTTGAATCTAGCAACCAGATTATTCCTGTGTTGAGAGAGTAGTGAGGGAAGGATTTTGCACTATGGTTTACACACTATGAGTGGCGGGAGTGTTCACTAGTTCAGAGCAAGGACTTTAAAGTTAGACTATTTTGTAAATTCCAACTTTGTCACTTGCTATCTGGGCGACCTTGGGTGACTCAGCCTCTCTGTGCTTCATTTTGCCCATCTGCAGGATGGGAACACCATGCTTATTAAATGAGCTTAAACACTGCAAGTGTTTGAAACACTCTCTGCAACCCTGTAAGTACCATATAACTGTTAGTTATTGTCATAAACTTAATCACGGAAGTTGAGTATTAGGAAATCTCTGGTAATTCTATCAATAGAGATTGATTTTGCTGAAGCTGTAACATGAATGAGGCAAGGCTGGAAAGAGTCAGCCCATTAAATCCAATCTATGAATTTGCTGAATTGTTAAATCAAGTTCCACAAGGTGTCTGGACTTGAGACATGGAAATTATTCAAAAGTGAATCCCACAAAGGTAATACAGCTACACACTACACAACACCTGGATCCTGCCTTCAGTCTTCCCCAGCATCAGGGTCTTTTCCAATGAGTAGGTTCTTCACATCAGATGCCCAAAGTATTGGAGCTTCAGGTTCAGCAGCAGTCTCAAAGCACAAAGATGTATGGGACCAAAATAACTGCTCTTGTGTGCAGTGAAGGCAAATTCTGGACAAAAGATACAAAAAGACCAAAAAAAAAAAAAAAAAATCCTCAACTGCCAATTTTGAAGAAAGTGAAAGTGAAGTTGCTCAGTCGTGTCCGACTCTTTGAGACCCCATGGACTGTAGCCTACCAGGCTTCTCCGTCCGTTGGATTTTCCAGGCAAGAGTGCTGGAGTGGATTGCCATTTCCTTCTCCAGGGGATCTTCCCAACCCAGGAATCAAACCCGGGTCTCCCACATTGCAGGCAGACGCGTTACCGTCTGAGCCACCAGGGAAGCCTGGAGCAAAGCCAGTGGGTTGGGAGCAAAACCTGGGTACTGTGTGTGCCCCCTACACAGAACACTACCTACGGGGCACTCTCACCCTGGAACACACCCCTACCCCCATCCGAAGCCTCACGTGTTCATATAAAGAACAAGATAGCACTGCTCAGGGAATGAGCAAGCCAGGGATTCTGCTGTTTGTTCTCTCTACCCACTGCTGTAGCAGGGACCCTAATAAGGTCTTGCCCGAATTTCTTGTCCGGCCTCTAGTCAATTTCTATATCCTGGGCAGGCCAAGACCTCCATCAGTAACAATCTTTACTGCTGCATTACAAATGAGTCACCAGTTCAACCCAGATTCACAGGAAGGAGACATAGACTCCCACCTCCAGAGGGAGGAGAGTCAAGGAAACCTCAGACATGTTTTAAAACCAGCACAAAGAGTTAATAGAGTTATTGAAGTCACTCAGTCATGTCCAACTCTTTGCGACCCCATGGACTGTAGCCTACCAGGCTCCTCTGTCCATGGGATTTTCCAGGCAATAGTACTGGAGTGGATTGCCATTTCCTTCTCCAAGGGATCTTCCCAACCCAGAGATTGAACCCAGGTCTCCCGCATTGTAGACAGATGCTTTATGGGAAGAACCCTGGGGCACTCCAACATTTAGAACTTGAGGGAAGAAGGAAGAACTAGCAAAGGAGACTGAGATGAAGGTCAGTGCAAAAGAAGAAAACCCTTGGGCTAGAATGAGGTCATGGAAACCTAGAGAAGGAGCTGCTTCCAGAAAGCAGGAGTCATCACTGTGTTTGCCAAATGCTCCTAAAGAGCTTAGGGGCAGAGAAGGTTCCATCTGATGATGGAGAGGTACTAGCGACTTGACAGAGGTCATCTCTGTGGGGTGGTTGGCACAGAAGCCAGCTTAGATAGGGTTGAAAAGAGACTCTGAGGAAAGGAAAGAGGCATCGATCACAACTGTTTGATGTGACTGTGCATGTACTTGTATAAAGAGATCACCCGCAAGACACTAGGAAATCACAAAATCACAGAATCTTTGTTTAGAGGGTCACATGAGGCATATACTTGAACGTTTCTGATTTCAGGGAGCTCGTTACCTCTCACAGCAGCCCATTTCATCATTGTTAGGAAAGGTATTCCTTCTACAGAACTCAGTTGCAGCGCCCACTGGTCTTTATCTGCCTGGAGCAGCATGCACGCAGTGATGCATGTGGCGTGGTTCCAGAAGTCACGCGCCGTGTCAGGCTCTTTCCTCCAAGTGAATGCAGCATCTCCAGCACCTCAAGATTTCCAGGCACTTTCTGGGCTTCGTTGCTCTCCTCTGAATGTGCCCAGATTCATTCCTGTCCCTTCCACCATGTGCCCTTCAACATCCCAAGTACTGTCTGAAGATGCCAACCCCCAGATCAACCACCAGCCCTATGGCCGTTGCAGGCTTCTGTGACACTGCTGTAGAAACCAAGAGCCACCAGCCGTCATCCACGCTGATTCTTAATCACCATCGAGAGTTAAAAGCATTCAGTTACATTTGATGAAATAATCTCAACAGGTTGTTCTATCATAGCAAAGCTAGATTCTGCCAAGCTTCAGTTTCCTTAACTTTAAAAATGGAAATTAAAAGTGCCTGCCTAGGGGTATATCCCTGAGGACTGAAGTGTGGTCACTTCACAGAGCCTGCTACATACCAGGTGTTTGATAGATTTTAGTTCCTCTGCATTTCTCTTCTTTTAATTCATCCTGATTATGGATAGCATTCAATCCACCAAAAACCTTGGTTCAATCATGTCACTGCACTTATTGCAACCTGCAGTCACTTCCTCCTGAACAAGGAAAGAAACCAAATCTTTGCATTATCAGTCTCACCCTAACTTACATTTCAACCTCCATATCTTAACTACCAAAAATGAACCTTCAGCGCCCACTCTCCACATGACTTGCCCAGCTTAGTCTCTTTCCCGTCCTGCCCATCTCTGCGCTCCGGTTTAGAGTGGCCTTGCCTTCTCTGAGAGTAGTCTCCATTCATCTCTGCCAATTAAAAGGCTGCAATTCCATTAAGAACCTGGTGGCCCAGTGTTTAAGAATCTGCCTGCTAATGCAGGAGTCATGAACCCGATCCTTGATCCCAGAAAGATCCCATATACCACGGGGCCACTAAACCTGTGTGCCACAACTACTGAGCCCGTGCTCTAGAGTTCACAAGCCACAATTCCTGAGCCTGCATGCCACAGCTACTGAAGCCCGTGAGCCCTAGAGTACACGCTCGGCAACAAGAGAGGCTACCGCAATGAGAAGGTGCACACCGCGACCAGACAGTAGCCTCCCCTGGCGACAACTAGAGAAAGCCCGCATGTAGCGATGAAGACCCAATACAGCCCCCCAAAAGAAAGAAGGGACCAGCTCCAGTATTTCTCCTCCATGAAGACCTCAAATGGGATCACTTAGGAAGAGCTCACTCCTTCCTTCCTAAGTGATGTTCACAGATTAATTGCATTTCTCATAAACGACTTGACAGATGCTACTTCTTGTGGTTCCTGTTATTTACATACATATCAGAGGCACATGGCATATGATGCAATTACTGTTTGTCCATGTGTTTATCTTCCCCACTGGCCTGTGAGCTCCTTAGGGGCAGAGACTACATCTTTATCTGTTTTCTTTCTAGCTCTAGCATCTGGCACACTGCCAGAAACCAGGAGCTCCTCAAATGACTAGTAAAATGAACAAATGAGTGAATGACTTCTCTTTGTCCCTAAATTATAAATCTTACAATGTAAGAAAGACGTTTTTATGTCTTTTACTAGGATTTGCGTGGATCCTTGCAGTTATGAAATGCTTAGCAATATTTGATAAAAATGAGTGGCTCCCCAAAATGGGAGTCTGGGGATGAACCAATTAGTATAAACCATGGAGAATAATACCTCAGTGCAACTCTGAACCCACACATTTTCATCTCATAATTAAAGTGTTCTAAAGTTACTTGAATTTTTCCCAGTCAGGAGAAATGGAAGGAGTATAAATTAGGAGTTCGGGATTAACAGATACACACTGCTGCCGCTGCTGCTGCTGCTAAGTCACTTCAATCGTGTCCGACTCTGTGTGACCCCATAGACGGCAGCCCACCAGGCTTCCTCATCCCTGGGATTCTCCAGGCAAGAACACAGGAGTGGGTTGCCATTTCCTTCTCCAGTAACAGATACACATTACTACATATAAAATAGAAAAACAACAAGGACCTACTGTATAGCACAAGCAGCTATATTCAGTATTTTATAATAACCTGTAATGGAAAAAAATCTGGAAAAGAATGTCCATATATGTATGTGTGCATATATATAGCTAAAACCCTTTCCATATACCTGAAGCTAGTGAATCGAAACCGAAGTGTTAGACGCCTCTGACTCTGCAATCCCATGAACTATAGCCAGTCAGGTCCCTCTGTCCATGAGACTCTCCAGGCAAGAATCCTGGAGTGGGTAGCCATTCCCTTCTCCCGGGGATCTTCCCAACCCAGGGATTAAACCTGGGTTTCCCATATTGCAGGTAGATTCTTTACCATCTGAGCCACCAGGGAAGCCCTTTTTGAATCAACTATACGTCAATTTAAAAAAAAAGAGCTGCATACTCTGGACAAAGATATATAAGAAGGGTCATTTTACAACACTGTATATGCAAAACCCATACATAACCAAACTAATTAGACTATTAGTGAAAATCACCTTTCTAGTCTTTAATGAAACCAGGAAATGGAAATTGTGGAAGGCCTTAAGCCATGCATTCTGAACAGAGGCAATGCCATCCCAATGAGAGACCTGGGATGATGTTTACAATTGTTAACAATAATTATTTCTATGTAATGGGATGTGGAGTGACCTTTTTTTTCTTCTTCGCACTTTTTTTTGTTGTTTGATTTCCTTATAATGAGCTCTATTGTTTTTATAAGTTCAATAGTTATTATTCTTTTTGAAAATCTATGCAATATTTGAAAGCAGCTTAATGTGTGCCATCTCTCATTTTTAAAAAGTAGCACGTACTACTTCTTATCTCTGCTGTTTACTTAAAGCCCTTCTACCTACTGAATTGCAAGCGCAGTGACCTTAGAGGGTAAACATTAAGCTGTTTAAACTACAGGGTACCATTAGAAAAACTATTCTACCTTTCCAAATTCCCTGCCCCACTGGGGCTGATGCACTTAATCAATTCTCAGGAAAATTGCATGAGCCAGAGAACCTTCTTTCCTTTTCACCCTCTAGAGAAAGGCCTTTTACATAATGTTAAATGGGTTGTTAATATTCTTCCCACACTAAGCAGCATCATTCATAATGCAAATAACTGTGTAAATGGGAAGTTATACTGCTGTACATATACAGTTTTTCCATATGTTTGGAAAGTCTTGAGACCATCCCCCACCATGAAATGATGCCAAGAAAGAAAAATGGAAATGATCTCCTACCGAAGTTTTACCTTCTCCAAAGTTTTCTAAACCAATCTGACCTTTTACAGAAGTCTCAAAATGATTACATGGTAAAGCCCACAGTCATTATTAGTACACTGAACCCATATTCTCTGGCAGCAAATGCCATGGCCCATATGGAGACCATCTGAGGGGCAAGGGTAGAGAGAAGTCAGACAGGCTGGAAATAACGAGCCAGGGACCTCTTGAGCGTGCACATGTCTCGGAGCAGCAGGCAAAGCCCCAAATCTGTGAAATCAAGACAATAAGAGCACATGTGCAGAGAGTCTGTAACCATGTGAGAAACAAAAAGGCAAGATGGAATAAAGGAACTGGCCAACTCGAGACACAGGAGCTGGAAACGATGTCCAGGCAGGGCACACACAAGAACAGCTCTCTGGCATCCAGAAATGGATTGAAGTTCAAAGGACCACAGAAGAAACAAGAGGGGCAAAGATGTGAGTGTGCCTGGGCCCAGAGGGAGTGCTCTGGATGACTGCTGAATTTACAGCTTCAGGAGTCTTCAGTCGGTTCAGTCCAAGTAGCATCCCCGTGGTAAGCATTCTGCACTTGATCAGACTGATCTGGGAGCCCTCCTGTGCTACTACAGTACCCTGGGTGTAGCTTTACCAAAGCACTCAATACAATATACTCCGAAGTGGGTTTTCCTTTCTTTTTATTTTTAGTCATGCATTTTTTTGTATTGATTTTTTTCAGCCATACGTATACATGTATTTTTTATCTATACACACGTCCCCTCCCTTGCGAAATCCCTCCCAGCTCCCGCCCATCCCACCCTTCCAGGCTATTACACAGCACTGGGTTGGGTTCCCTGTGCCGCACAGCGAATTCCCACTTGCCATCCATTTTACTGTGCTGGTGACTATGTTTCCATGAGACTCTCTCCGTTTGTCCCACCTCTCCTTTCCCTCCTGTATCTACACGTCTGTTCTCTGTCTGCATCTCCAGTGCTACTCTGCAAACAGGCTCATCAGGACCATCTTTCTAGATTCCATATGCACGTGTTAATATACAGTATTTCTCTTTCTGACTTGCCACACACCAGTCAGAATGGCCATCATGAAATAATCTACAAACAATAAATGCTGTAGAGGACATGGAGAAAAAGGAACCCTCTTGCACGATTCGTGGTAATGTAAACCGAAACAGCCACTATGGAGAACAGTAAGGAGACTTCTTAAAAAACTAGGAATAGAACTACTCTGTGTGTGTGTGTGTGTGTGTGTGTGTGTGTGTGTGTAGTTGCTCAGTTGTATTTGACTCTTTGGGACCCCATAGACTGTAGCCCACCAGGATTCTGTGTCCACAGGATTCTCCAGAAAAGAATACTGGAGTGGGTTGCCATTTCTTTCTCTAGCAGATCTTATTGACCCAGTGTTGGAACCCAGGTCTCCTGCATTTCAGGCCGATTCTTCACTGTCTGAGCAACCTGGGAAGTTAGGACTACCATATGACCCAACACTCCGACTACTGGGCATATACCCTGGGAAAATCATAATTGAATGAGACAAATGTACCCAGTGTTTGCGGTAGCACTTCTTGCAATAGCTAGAACATGTGAAGTTAATTTACTTGTGAGTCTCCCCTAAAAGATTGCAAATCTTCTACGACTGCAGAGCATATCTTATCTGACATGGTCTCTAAGGTTCTAGAGTAGCACTTGGTATAAAGTTCAAAGAAATAATAGCTGAATGAATGAATAAATGCATTTCTTCATCAAGGACATAAATGCAAGAAATATGACTACCAACAAATAGGAGTCAATGTTCTAAAATAAAACCCTTAACAACATAATTCCATTTCTCCTGTCACCAAAAGTTTCAACTTTTTAGCATATAAAGTTATACCATATCAGTAAATGCTTTCAGGCACCAGTAATAGACATTCAAAATGTCTAGAAGAATAGGAAAAATTCTTACCTCATATAACAAATGTTCTAAGAGAAAGTGACTCCAAGGCCTCAGGCACTTCTCATTTTCTGATCTAAATCCTCAGCCAGTCAGCTTGCCTTCAAGCCAGCTATCCTCATGGTCACAAGATGGCTGCCACAAACGTAAACGTGATGACTTCCAACAGGAGCGGAGGGCTTTTCTCTATATATAGATCTCAACAGAGGCACAGGTCCTCACATCTACAGCTAGACACGGTCTCAATTCAAACTTTAAACCACGGACAACAGAAGTTAGATCACTGTGATAGGCTCAAAGAAGCCCATGGTGACATGGGGAGGACAGATCACCAGCACAAAATCAGCCAAATGGAAGAAAGGGGCAGGTGAGGCACCCAGCAGGGATTACTATAATTACATACAATGCCATTCATGGTCTGTCTCTTGCTTTTGGTCCAGCCTCCTCTCTTGCCATTCCTTCTGTCTCAAATACTGTCTTTCAACCATACCTGCTGTCCCATAAATATACCATGAAGTTCCCACTTGGCAGGTCCTTTCTTGTCTCTGTGCTTTTGTTCTATGTTCTTGCTTCTAGCTGAAGTGTTCTCTCCTGTCTAACTGGCAAATGCCTACTCATCCTCCAGCTGGACAATGGAGCATCACCTCCTCTGTGAAGTTTTCTTGACCTTAAGCAGTTGGCTACTTTGATAGCCTTCCCTATACCTTGTCTGCCACATTTATTACAGCATCCACCACACTAAAAGGTACCTCTTTGCTTACATCTCTTGCATTAGATTGAGAGCCCTTAGGAAGCGAGACTGGGCCTTATTCATCTCTGTACTCCCACCTCTAGTACAGTGTCACATATTTATAGAAATTTCACATAGGCTTGATAAATTGAGTGAAACTGAATGACCCGAACTGGATCTGGCTGTGTGTTGTTGACTACAAAGATGCACAACATGAGAGTTGCAAGGTAAGTTTTATTTGGAGCAAAATGAAAACTGCATCCTGGAGTACAAAGTCAAGTGGGCCTTAGGAAGCATCACTACGAACAAAACCAGTGGAGGTGATGGAATTCCAGCTGAGCTATTTCAAGTCCTGAAAGATGATGCTGTGAAAGTATTCACTCAATATGCCAGCAAATTTGGAAAACTCAGCAGTGGCCACAGAACTGGAAAAGGTCAGTTTTCATCCCAGTTCCAAAGAAAGGCAATGTGGTAGTTGTGAACAAAGAACTACCACATATTGCACTCATCTCACATGCTAGCAAAGTAGTACTTAAAATTCTCTAAGCGAGGCTTCAACAGTACATGAACTGAGAACTTCCAGATGTTCAAGATGGATTTAGAAAAGGTAGAAGAACCAGAGATCAAATAGCCAACATCCACTGGATCATGGAAAAAGCAAGAGAGTTCCAGAAAAACCTCTACTTCTGCTTTATTGACTATGCCAAAGCCTTTGACTGTATGGATCACAACAAACTGTGGAAAATTCTTAAAGAGATAGGAATACCAGACCACCTTACGTACCTCCTGAGAAATCTGTATGCGGGTCAAGAAGCAACAGCTAGAACTGGACATGGAACAACAGACTGGTTCCAAATTGGGAAAGAGTATCTTATCACCCTGCTTATTTAACATAAATGCAGAGTGCATCATGCAAAATGCCAGACTGGCTGAAGCACAAGCTGGAATCAAGATTGCCGGGAGAAATATCAATAACCTCAGATATGCAGATGACACCACCTTTATGGCAGAAAGTGAAGAAGAACTAAAGAGACTTGATAAAGGTGAAAGAGTAGAGTGAAAAAGCTGGCTTAAAACTCAACATTCAGAAAACTAAGATCATGGTATCCAGTCCCATTGCTTCATGGCAAATAGAAGGGGAAACAATAGAAACTGATAAACTGTATTCTCTTGGGCTCCAAAATCACTGCAGATGGTAATTGCAGCCATAAAATTAAAAGACGCTTGCTCCTTGGAAGAAAAGCTATGACCAACCTAGACAGCATATTTAAAAACAGAGACGCTACTTTGCCAACAAAGGTCCATCTAGTCAAAGCTTTGGTTTTTCCAGTAGTCATGTATGGATGTGAGAGTTGGACTATAAAGAAATTCGAGGGCAGACGAACTGATGCTTTTGAACTGTGGTGTTGGAGAAGATTCTTGAGAGTCCCTTGGACTGCAAGGAGATAAACCAGTCAGTCCTAAAGGAAATCCATCCTGAATATTCACTGGAAGGACTGATGCTGAAGCTGAAGCTCCAGTACTCTGGCCACCTGATGCGAAGAGTCAACTCATTGGAAAAGACCCTGGTGCTGGGAAAGATTGAATGCAGGACTAGAAGGGGACAACATATCTAAAGGCCTGTCCCACCAGTTTCCCTGGAGCACAGAGTGCCTCAGTCTCCTCCAGAACTCCCTCAGGGATGTCGAAGGTCAGCAGCTGCAGCAGCACAGGATTCAATCTCAGCAGAGGCAGATGGCAAAAGCTCTTGGCAAGCTCCAAATTGTAGCTGCCAGTGTGATATCTCCAGCAGTTTCTGTACTGTAACTCCTCCATGGGAGGATCTTTGAAGCAGCAATTGTTGGACAGTTCAGAAGGTTCTATGGTCCTCTACTGAAAATGCAGCATGAGGCGCTGTCCAGAGCCCAGAGGTATGGAGCTGGGTATCCTTGCTTGGAGAGTTCCATATGCCCTTACTATGGTGAATAACCATTCCAGCTTTAGCATTGAAACTTCTGCATCCCAGGAAACTTCCCAGTTCTGAGGACATCAGAACCGACATCATCAAACCCCCGCTGGCCCTGCCAAGGCAGATCTCCTCTCCACAACATTAGCACAGTTCTGCTCAAGGAGAAGGTGGGTCCCCATTTGTTTAAGCAAATGAGAAAGGTTGTTTGTTATCATTCTCATTTAGAGAGAGGTTAAGATTTCTCACCTAGGGTTCAAGGTTTGCGTAGAAGCAAGCAAATTATTGAGACCCTAAACAGTTGTCCAGGGAAGAGAGTTACACAACATTAGTTGTTTCTAAGGCAACCGCTTCCCAGATTTATGCCAGCGATTTGGAACCATTTCCCCCTAGAGCAGATGATTATATGCTCATTTATCTCCAGAGAAGCCCTTAAAACCTCTTCGTTCTCAGAAAACCCATTTGGCTTAAAAACACAATGTTTAAGATGGAGGGTTACTCTGAACATTCCTAAACCTCCAGAGAAATGTTTGTGGAGATTGCTATGCCATCCTAACATTTGGCTATGATTCCACCGGGCTTCAGTTCAGCAGTTTCATCGCTGCCGTTATGATCTGTGCCTTTGGAAGGAAGTTCTAAGGAAATATCCAAAGGGTTATTTATATGCTGAGGTCTCCACAGAACAGTTCTTAATAGACAGTGGGTCCGTGCCACAAAATGGCATCTTGCGTTAAAATCGCTAACGGTAATGAACAAAAGCAAAAGGCGAATTCAACAGCCTCCACAGGCGGAATCCTAGAGTCACTTCTGAAGGGCCGGGATGCACAACAGCGCCCTCTGCAGGAGGCTTCAGGATTCCATGAAGAGAGCCCCTCACGCCTTCCTGTCTGGCGCATGCTCAGACCGCTGTGCTCAGTCTTGGCCTCGTCTGTGTCCTTCTCCCCAGGATCCCAGCCCAGAACTTTTCCTGCACCCACTGTTGATTGCATTCAGTTCTATGACATGTGTCTGGGATTCTAAGACTGGAAGGAAATCATCTCCGTTTCATTAGAACCTTCCCACTGTAAACGTTTGAAGGCTAAAGAACTGTGTCTTTTTCCTTTGAGTCACACTGCCTTGGTTCACAGCCTAGCTCCGCCACCCTATGAAGCTTACGGAGCCTCATGAATTGCCCGTTCCTCTGAAAAAAAGATGGAAGCTCAAATCTTTAGCATGGATTAGAAGAGAGAGGATAAATGAGAGCTCTGATCTCTGCACAGGTTTTCGTCCCAGTGATTCCTGTGAACCTCTAGTTCAGTTTAGTCGCTGAGTCGTGTCCGACTCTTTGCAACACCATGGACTGCAGCACGCCAGGCTTCCCTGTCCATCACCAACTCCCAGAGCCTGCTCAGACTCATGTCAATGGAGTTGATGATGCCATCCAGCCATCTCATCTTCTGCCGTTCCCTTCTCCTCCTGCTTTCAATCCTGTGAACTTGAGCAACTTGAAAATTCAGAGAAGAATGTACACCTGGTCAGGGAGCTCAGGAAAGGCCTCATGAAGGAGTTGTCTGTTTTTATTGAAGTATAACTGATTAACAATATTATATTCATTTCAGGTGTACAGCAAAGTGATTCAGTTACATGTATTTTTTTTTCAGACTCTTTTCCATTATAGGCTATTACAGGATATTGAATATAGTTTCCTATGCTATTTAGTTGGCCCTTGTTATTTATCGGGAGTTGTTATCTTAGCTGAACCTAAAGGAGGTTTCAATGGAGGCAGAAAAGAGCAGTATGTGATGCTGAAAAAATATAAAGTATATTCAAGATATACTGATTAACCCATATGGGCATGGACCATGGAGGAATTCAAAGTTCTGCTCTTCTATCACCAAACTTCTTCTGATTTAGAACCCCAAAGGTGGCAGAATGGCTGAGATTAACTCAGAGTTCATGTCAAGAAAGAATTTGTTCCTAGCAGTATCATGTGGTTTCAAAGCTCAGAGAATCAGCTAAGTAGCTTTTAAAACGCAAAGAGAATTAGTCTATTTGAATTTGAGATTGAAAGACGAGACCTTGCAAATGTCATACACCACCTCTGTCCTGCCCCAGACAGGCAGTAGGCACTTGGATAACTACTCCCAGTGTGCACTGGAATGACTGAGAGAATCTACACATAGAAAAGGCAGAGTATTTCCAACAAAACCCAGCAAGCCACAGTAGCTGAGGGAGAGTGCTCTTCACAGAGGAAGAGTCGTGAAGTTCAAGCTCACTCTATGGCCCCCTGAGTCAGGCTGAGGTTCTTAAAAGAACAGAAATATGATCAATGAGGTCATTGGCAAGGCAGCCATTCTACATGACTGTCATTTAAGTTCTCTGCCTAAGAAATTGCCTTTGAGCAGTGGTTCTCACCCTTCCATAGCTTGTGGCTGAAAGTAGTCTCTCTTGTCCCATCAATCACTCAGTCATCTGGGTCCAGCCATGATGGATGACATTAACATGCTTGCGGATGCACAGTTATACTGTTGCATATGACCTCTCAGTTAGCCAAAAAATCTTAATACTTGGAGAAAGAGCTGGTCCCAATTCTGCCCTGATTCCCAAGGAAAAATGATGTAGTTTTTCAAAAACTAAATAGCATTAAAATAGGTTACAGAGTAGGCAGAACTATTATAATTCAAGAGTTTTATGGAAACTAACAATCAAATACACTGTGTTGGACCTGATTAGATTCTGATTTGAACAAACCAAAGAATTTTTTAGACAATCAGGGAAATTTAAGCACGGCACAGATATTAGATGGTATTAAAGAATTACTCCTAATTTGGTTGGATATGAATGGTGCTGTGATATTCTTGTCTTTTAGAAACTTCTACTGAAGCATTTAGAAAATTTCTTCTCTGAGATTCAGTTTAGAATATTGTAGTTACCAGGGAGGCATGGAAGGTAAGTTGTAAGTCAAAAGATGAAGCAAAATAGGCAAAGTGTTGAAAACTACTGAAGTTGTGCGGTGGTTCATAGGTTCATTACGCTATTCTCGCGTCTTGCATATGTTTGAAATTTTCCATCATAAAACTTTTCTTTTAATCTCCGCAGGCCCATTCACATTGGTCAACTACCTGGAACATTCCATTACACCAGGCTCTCAGGCAAGGAAATCCCTCTACTTACCGAGTATAGCGAGCAAAGAGAGCAAAGGAGGCCGTGCCACTGGCCGCCCCTTCTTCACCTATTGTCCCACTGCTGAACCCAAGACTCCACACTCTCTCAATGTGAATATGTTCAGATCTGCTACTGTATATGTGAGCTCTTAATCCATGTCTTTACAGTGTCTAGGCTGACACCTCCATCTTGTCCCAGAGAAACTCACAACAGCCCAGACTGAAAGGAGGAATGTGCTTCAGCCCTGGTCCTTGATGGGGGCCCAACCTTCTTGTACTGTGTCCTTGCTCCTGCCAATTAGAAGAGAACCTCATCCCTAAACTCCCTCTCCCCAAAGGCTTTTGTAAGTTAGGGAGCTTCTTCTCTTAGTCCTCTGATCCCTCCCTCAGACAAGGGAGACCTTCACAGTCAATTGGCTCAACTCTTTGTCTCACTTAAGAGACGGTAGGATAATGTGCTTCAGCCCTGGTCCTTGATGGGGGCCCAACCTTCTTGTACTGTGTCCTTGCTCCTGCCAATTAGAAGAGAACCTCATCCCTAAACTCCCTCTCCCCAAAGGCTTTTGTAAGTTAGGGAGCTTCTTCTCTTAGTCCTCTGATCCCTCCCTCAGACAAGGGAGACCTTCACAGTCAACTGGCTCAACTCTTTGTCTCACTTAAAGAGACGGTAGGATATAATTAGGGGAATCAAAACCTTCTACTGCCAAGTTGTTCTGACCTGTTCAGAACATCTCGCCTTTATATAATCTAAAATGAAGTATAATCAGCACTCCTAAACATATTTAGTACCGCTTTGCTTTAATTCAGGTAATCATACCCTGATGGAAAATCTCACTTCTTCCTTCATCTGTCAAGGAAAATTTCTAAGGTATATGTATTTTTGAATGGGGAGCAACATGAGGATTTGTACAATTTAGCTTTAAGCAGATTTATAAATAATTTTAATAATATATATTATTGATAATAGGTCAAGGTAGCAGAACAGATTAAAGCTTGTGGACAAAGATCAGAAGATTGTGTGACATGAACACCCAGTAGGGCTGGTGAAAGGCGCCATACCAAAGACATTTAGGAACGGCCAGAGGAATGAGACAAGGTAAATGAATAGATTCAGTTGCATGTGCAACGGATGTGGTTACACCCATGCTTTCCAGTCAAACAGTAAAGACATTTATCAATAGGCAAGGAAAGTAGAAAATTGGGATTAATGACGTATGGCCAAGGTTACTCAGAGGATATCCAGTGGTGATAGGTGCCCATCCACTCCTGGCAGGTAGAATCATCGGGAAAAGCCCATCACACTTACTCTGCAACATGAGAAATGGGACGGAGTCAGTTTTCCTGGATAGTTGTGAAGCCAATGTCTAGTCTCGAGGTTGAGCAGATAACCCTGGTGACACACACAGCTCTGGGTCAGGAGGGCTGCCTGCCAGTCTCAGGAGGGCTGTGGCCTGGGGAGCAGGGCATCGCAGACTAGAAAAAATTTTTGGAATGGTGGTACACAGAACTAGTGCGGGACGGAGACCAGCTGCTGAGACCAGCAAAAGACAGAGAAGGGCACCAACACGGCAGAGGTGCAAAAGGGAAGAAAGAAAGAAACATGGTAAGAGCTGATAGCTACTAAACATTTACTCTGTACCAAGCCCTTTGCACATATTATCTTTATCCTCCCATCACCTTGAAAACCGGATACCATTATCTTTACTTTGCAGAAGAGGAAATGGAGATTTGTGTTACCCAGATGGTAAGAAGCAGATTCAGGATTCTATCTACTATTGGTTCTGATCTCAAGGTGTAGCCTCTTGGCTATTACTCATAAGAACAGATAGGGGAGCGGATTAAAGAAGATTAAAAAGACTCTCTCTCATGTACTAGATGAGAGAAAAGTTTTGTAAAATATACTCCTATTGGATTGAAAAAGAGGTAGAAGAATAGATATACCCACTGCTAACTGGTGATCCACTCTCTTTAGTAGGGTTATTATATAGATTCTTCTTTTTACTTTTCTGCAGTTCTTAAGTTTTCTACCATAAGCATGCCTTGCTTTTACAATAAGAAAAAAAGGTACATTTAATTTTTTTCAGTGTGGAAGAGGTTTAGAATCCTAAACTTTCTGCTTATGTTTCCAATCTGTCTCCTATGAAAATGCTGTGAAAATATAAGTGAAAGTGAAAGTTGTGTCCAACTCTCTGTGACCCCATGGACTTGGAATTCTCCAGTCCATGGAATCCTCCAGGCCAGAATACTGGAGTGGGTAGCCTTTCCTTTCTCCAGGGGATCTTTCCAACTCAGGGATCGAACCCAGGTCTTCCATATTGCAGGCAGATTTTTTACCAGCTGAGCCACAAGGGAAGTGAAAATATAAAGCCTTTGGTTAACTTGGCAATACAGTATTTACTCAAAGACAGCAAGGCCCAGAGGACTGGAAAGAACATCCAGAAGAGCTGTCAGCCCAAGACTTAGGGCCAAAGAACAACATGCCCATAAGCAGAAAAACGATTGGTTTCAGATCTGCCCGGCTGTTATCTCCCTCCTGCGATTTCTCATGCTGTGAATTAGTCCAGTGCTTGTATATAGATCAAACCCAGGTCTTCCATATTGCAGGCAGATTTTTTACCAGCTGAGCCACAAGGGAAGTGAAAATATAAAGCCTTTGGTTAACTTGGCAATACAGTATTTACTCAAAGACAGCAAGGCCCAGAGGACTGGAAAGAACATCCAGAAGAGCTGTCAGCCCAAGACTTAGGGCCAAAGAACAACATGCCCATAAGCAGAAAAACGATTGGTTTCAGATCTGCCCGGCTGTTATCTCCCTCCTGCGATTTCTCATGCTGTGAATTAGTCCAGTGCTTGTATATTTATTTTTTTAAATACACAACAGAGGAGTTATTCTCCAACTCTCTATCAGCTAAAGTATTAACAGCTTCCAGCTGAGAAATTATCTTTTCACTTTGCTTAAGCCTAATCATCATTTCTTCCTTTCAATGAGAGAGTCAGTATCATACAAAAGATCACAACACAAAAGGCTGCATGGGTGATTTTTTTTATCATGTTGCTTGTAGACACAATTGGGTATAATTTGGGTGTAAATCTATTTCAAGATGTCACTAGTTTGGATTTCCTTTCTAGAAAGAAACCCTTGCCCCTTTCATTGTTTGAAAGCCTAAATACACATGTGCTCAAGCTAGGGGCACTAGCAAAAAAGAATAAAAAGGCTTCTTTTAGAGCTTTCAATTTATTTCTTGAAATCTTTGTTTCAAAAATAAAAGTATACGGATATGGAACCTTGTACTCCAAACATTAAGTAGTCTTCAGTGTAAAACTGTGTCTCATCACCTATGAAGGAAAGTGCTACCTCTCTGATGGAAAAGTCCTGTAAATAGAAATATGAAATATTCAAAGAAGCCATCTCTTCCCCTCACCCAGGATCCCTATAAGAAATGGATTCATCCCTAGTATTGCATTTTTTTATGTCGGTTTCACGTACCATTTACAAGTCTGTACTAGTCAGCTTACTGGGCTACAGCTTCTTGTTAATGAACGAATCAGGAATATATTCTCTTTATGAACCAATTTTCTTTGCTCCAAGGCACAAAAACAGCCTGTGCCTGCACCAGGCAGCCCAGACAAGTATCTTGCAAATGGCTGCCTTTTGCTTTTCAGAGGCTCAAGGAGAATGGCTTCTAAGCACACTTACGACACCAACAGTTAGTTGGAGTCACTAACTGGGAGTCACCCCAGCTGCTGTCTTCTATGTCTTGGAGCACTTCTTCTTGCCATTCTTTGACACCCAATAATCTTTGCCAGCCTCTGCTTTATTTTACTTTTTTTTAAATTTAAAAGTAGTTTATATAGAGTGAAGTAAGTCAAAAAGAGAAAAAATAAATATCATATATTAACGCAGATATGTGGAATCTAGAAAAATGGCACAAATGAACCTATTTTCAAAGCAGAAATAGAGACACAGATGCAGAGAACAAACATGCAGACACCAAGTGGAGAGAGGGGTTGGATGAAATGGGAGATTGGGGTTGATGTGTGGATAATGCTGTGTATGTAGTAGATAGCTGGTGAGGACCTACTGTATACCATAGGGGGAAGAAAAGTACAGTCTGTTTGTCGGACATATGTCAAGTTAACCTTAAAAGTGCATTCCAATATACATTAAGTGCAGACAAACACTGTTTGATTCCCCTTCCACGAGGTACCTAGAATAGTCAAATTCACAGAATCAGAAAGGTAGATGCCAAGGGCTGGGGATGGACGGTGGGAAGAGGGGCTGGGGAGTTAGTGTTTGATGGGGACAGAGTTTCGGTTTAGTAAGGAAATGGACGATGGAGAGAACTGTGCAACAATGTAGTGCCACTGAGCTTTACAGTTAAAAGTGGTCAAAATGTGTGTTTTATATTATGAGACTTTTATCACAATAAAAATAACATTTAAAAAATTAGCTCTCAGAAAGTAATTTGAAACATGGTCTTCTTTTCAGTGTGATGATTGCTATGCTATCTTGAGGAATTTTCCTTCTCCAGAACTCTCTCCTCACACTTGCCCCACCCCCGGATACTGTTAACTGTGAAACGCGGAAGTGCCCCTTATACGCCCAGGGGGTTGATACGCCCAGTGGATGCCCATATGGTACCAAACTCCATATGGTGCCAAAAACATGAACTCAGCCGTGTCCGGCTCTTTGTGACCCCATGAACTGTAGCCCACCAGACTCCACTGTCCATGAGATTCTCCAGGCAGGAACACTAGAGTAGGTTGCCATCCCCTTCTCCAAGGAGTCTTCCCAACCCAAGGATAGAACCCAGGCCTCCTGCATTGCAGGAGATCTTTACCACTGAGCCACCTGGGAAGACCTTTTATGTCATGAAAGTGAAAAGAAAGTGAAAGCCACTCAATCATGTCTGACTCTTTGCAACCCCATCGACGATACAGTCCATGGAATTCTCTAGGCCAGGATACTGGAGTGGGTAACCTTTCCCATCTCCAGGGCATCTTCCCAGCCCAGAGACTGAACCCAGGTCTCCCGCATTGCTGGATTCTTTACCAACTGAGCCACAAGGGAAGCCTCCTTTGGTGGTGATGGTGGTGGTTTAGTCACTAAGTCATGTCTGACTCTTTGCACCCCCATGGACTGTAGCCTGCCAGGCTCCTCTGTCCATGAGAATTTTCCAGGCAAGAATACCGTGAGTAGCCATTTCCTTCTCCAGAAACTCCTTTTATGTTATATCAAAAACACAAATCACGTTTTTTTCTCTACTAATAGACAGGTAGCGTGCACAGCATGGAAACATTAGCAAAGGGATGATTCGCATCCAGGGTAGAATGGAAAAGGACTGGTGTAGGTTTCGTCACACTTCTCAGAAAGGCATACAATTTCAAACATATGAATTACTTATGTCTGTAATTTTCCATTTAATATTTTGGACTGCAGTTGACTGTGAGCCACTGAAACCACAGAACTTGAAAGTGTGGAAAGAGGGGGACCACTATACTCAGAAAAGCCTCAGTCTAAGAAAGAAAACCTTGAACTGTGGAATTCCATGAACTGAGTTGAAAGAAAAACGTGGAGAGTCAGAGCACATAAGCAAATATGTGACCATCTCAGGTCAGTGGCAACATCTTCCTATACAAAGGGCAGGAACGTGTTCATGTGTCCATGGTATAAATTCACTTTCTTCTCCTGCAAAAATGGTAATAATAATAATATGGGCCTCATACAGTTGCCATGAGAATTAAATGAAATAATGAAAAGGAGCCCCTGGCAAACAGAAAATAATCAATAAATGTTAACTTGTTAGCCCTCTTCTCTGCCTTTCCTTCTTTTATTCACCCATTCAATTAATATTCAATAAACCAGCTTCTTCTCAGATTTAAATCACTTCCCAGTGGTGATATGAGTTAGAGCTTTGGGACAAGCTTGGGCTCCTCCAGGCAAGTAGCATACAATTTAGTACCCCTTAGCATAATGCAATAATTGGTCCCTCAGTGGCCTGAAAGAGTTAATGCAGTATTGTAGGGTTTAATCTACCACTTTCTGACAAAATGAGCTTTAGTGTTTTTTAATATATAAGTTCCCTAGAACCATAATACACAACTCCCTCTCTCTCTCTCCTTCCCATTTTGCCTCCCTCTCTTTCTTTCTTCATCACACACACACAACCACACACTCATACACACCGCAACTCCCCAAGGGCTGTAAGACAGATTAGATGATAAGCTTTAAACAAGCCATTTAGAGTTTACTGAGGGCTTTTTCTGATCAAAAAAGCAATATATTTTAGAAAACTTGAGAAGTTCACAAACTTAAATAAGACACAAGTTTTTTTATAATCTTATAAACTCTCTCAAGATAGTTCTTAGGAAACACTGCAAGTATTATGCTCTATTTTCTCCCAAACTTTTTATTCTTATACGATACATATTCCATAATGCATATACTATCATATAGACTTCATGTATTACGTATGTTGCTTTTATAATTAAAATTGTGTCATAAACATTTTTCTAAAAGTCATTGAAACTCATTAAAATACTTTAGCGACAATCAAATATTCCATCATATGGACATTCCATGATTTGTTTACCATGAGTCTACTTGGGACATTTAGGTGATTTACTTTTTGTTTCCATTATAAACATGATATTGAGACATACTACTTCATATATGGGCTTCCCTAGAAGTTCAGATGGTAAAGAATCTGCCTGCAGTGAAGGAGACCTGGGTCCGGAAGATTCTGTAGAGAAGGAAATAATAATAATAATTTTATTATTTTATTTATTTTAATAAATGAATTTATTTTATTTTATTTATTTTAATAATAATGAAATAATAATTCCCTGGAGAAGGAAACCACTTCAGTATTCTTGCCTGGTAAATTCCATCTCCAGAGGAGCTTGGTGGGCTACAATGCATGATGTCATAAAGAGTTGGATATGACTGAATGACTTTCACTCACTCACTCACTTCATATATACCCTTTTAAATTCATTTATTTCCTTCGACTAGATTCTCAGAAGAAAAATTATCAGATAAAAAAGTACAAAAGTGTTCAAAGTGTTGATGAAGATCATCAAATTGCTTTACACAAGCTGGCAGTAATAGGCAATCTCTTGGCACTGTACTATGGCCAGCCCTGAGTATTTATACTAGATGACCTGTGTTGATCTGCTTGCATCATTATGATTACTAATGAGGTTGAGCGTTTATTTCTGTTTACCAGTCATTTGCTCCATCTGTGCTGTGAATTGTAGTTTTATATTTTTGCCCATCCCATTGAAAGTATAAAGGTTTTATTATCAGTTATATTAACTCATTATATATTAATATTTTCCCACTGTTTTATTTTTAATCTGAAATATCTGTTCCGTAGAAAAGGGGCATAGAGCTCAAACAAAGCTAAGGTATTTTTCTTATTAATAGATATATCCCATCAAAATATCAATAATGTATAATTTCTTTGTTTGTGTTTAAATGTTCATGACATTTTTTGACAGAGAGCTTGTAATTTAAATATTAAAATAAATCTTTTTTCCTTTTGCTGTTTAGTTTCTTGCTTGTGTGTTTAGATAGTCCTTCCCCATCTGCGGTAAGGTAAATATTACTCAGAATTTCTTCTAGTTTCTTAAAGTGGTTTCATTTCTCATGTTTCGTCTTCTAAGTCATCTAGAACTTACTCTGTTGAATGTAAATGAATCTTTCTCAAACACTTAGTTTCCAATGCCATTTAGGAAATATTTCATCCCTTTCAGTACTAATTTCTTATACAGTCACATCTACTTATGTACTATATCTTGTTTTCTGTTCATTTGCCTGTATGATGTTTCATCTTCTACTGGAAAGTCTAATAGATGTCTACTCACCCTTAAAAAGCCTTATTTTTCAAAACTTTTATACCTACTCTAAATTATTCATTTCTTCAAATAAACTAACTCTAGAATTATTTGGTCCAGATCTCCAAAACTCCAGTATATGCAAATTCATGAGCTAGTTGCCTTTCCACTTTTTTCCTGATAGTAGAGCCCCTGTTTTGTTCAAGGGGAAAATGGGAATCATTCTTAGTAGCAAATTTATTTCCTGGATTCCACTGTAATTAGACTCAGCAAGGTAATCAGTTTTGGTCAATGAAATTGTTGCACGTGTGCTCAGTCATGTCCGACTCTTTGTGACCCCATGAACTGTAGCCTGCCAGGCCC
Organism: Madoqua kirkii; assembly: GCA_006408675.1. Taxonomy (NCBI): domain Eukaryota; kingdom Metazoa; phylum Chordata; class Mammalia; order Artiodactyla; family Bovidae; genus Madoqua; species Madoqua kirkii. The sequence goes on along the minus strand of SJYC01087083.1, from coordinate 2,125 downwards.
CGCTGTCCATGGAATTTTCCAGGCAAGAATACTGGAGCAGGTTGCCTTTCCTCCTCCAGTGGATCCTCCTGACCCAGGGATCCGACTCGCATCTCCTGCATCTCCTGCCTTGGCAGGCGGACTTTTTACCACTGTGCCACTTGGGTACCCACCCAGTGAAGCAGTGGTGGTTTAAAAATATGTTCACCAAATTCTTTAGTACTCCTCGTTTCCAAAAGGCTGAAGTAACAGCCTTAGTCTTACAAGGCTGGTTCATAAAATAATGTGATTTATGCCTTGCTCTCTTTCAGATCACTTGTTCCTGGGGAAGCCAGCCGCCATGGTGCAAGCATCCAACACGGAGACTATGAAGAGGCCCACGTGGTGGGTAAGTGAGGCTTCCTGCCGGTGGCCCTCTTGGCAGTGCACAGCCTCAGAAATGGGTCCTCCAGCCTGGTCAGGCCTTTGTATGACTGCACCCCCTATCAACATCCCAAATGGAGCTATATGAGAGACCCTGAGCCAGACCCTCTTAGCTGAGTCTCTATGTCATTCCTGATCCACAAAAACTGTGAAATAGCAATGATTTAATTTTGATTTTCATCTGACTTATTCCTGCAGTGTTGTTGCTGTTTTATCTCTGATTAGGGAGTCATTTGTCCCACAGCAATGGATAACAAATACAGAGGTATAAGCAGAAATGTTCTGGGGGCTATTTACTTTTCCAGATAAATGGACAAGCGGTGGCTGGCGATTCATTTCTATCTTTTCCTCTTTTACTTCTTAAATATACATGAGATGCCTGAAGTATAGCAGCCATCTTGCCACCATGAGGTAATAAGCGTGAGTGTGAAAGTTGGTGCTTGAAGATGATGGAACAGAACCACTGAAAGCTGAGTATGGAAAGACTTTGCTCAGCAGCTGGACAGTAACAGCACTGGCTGGTAAATAAGTCTTAAAACCAGCAAATAAATCACTCTCCCCATCAGAGGAAAAGAAACACTTTGTCTGAACTACTCTTGGCCACTTGATTTGTTATTGCCACCATATGCATTTCTAACAGTTGGGATCAGATGTTGCTGTGTGGTCAGCACAGAACTGGGCATTTTGTGACTATGTTCAATGTGATTTTAGAGTAATGAATGGTGAATTTTAACAGCTCTCATGCAATAAGAAACAGAAACTTCTTTCCTAAACTTTGAGTTTGTAGAAATAATGGAAAGTGAATTAATAAGTGACAGCAGAATCTAGATTACCTCAGGGAAAAATGCTTCCGAGTATTTAGCATATGAACAGACTCCCTTTTGCAGCACTATTTTTGTGCTGATGTAGATTAACCAGCGGTCAAATTGCCTGCAATCAGGTATTGATCACAGTTCTTCAAAATGCCTGCGAAACACAAAATAGAGTGAAAAATGCTTTATTTTTATTTAAATTCTAAGCTCCTGCATTTTAAAGCAACTCTGCACATCTTTTATGGAATAATTAAGACCAGCTACTTTCAAAACATAGTTCATAAATGATCTTTCAACAGTATTCCCCAGTGAGATCATCCCCAGTGAGCTTTGGCCCTCTCGGGACATTATTTAATCTTCAAAACATGAAAATATGTTCTTTTATTTTTAACCTAACTATTTTGTTTTACAATGTATATTCTCAGAAATGAGGCCATTCATACAGCTACCAGAATGCCTAAAATGTAAAAGACATAATACCAAGTAGTGATAAGAACATGGAACAACCCAAACTCTCAAACCAGTGTTAATTGCCATTATCACTTCGGAAAACTGTTAGTATTTACTAACACTGAACATATGCACAGTCTTTGGCCCATCAATTCCACTCCTAAGTATGTAACCAACAGAGATGGCACATATGTTCAGTAAAAGATATGTGCAAGAATCCACAGAACAAAATTATTCATCATAGGCAAGTACTGTAAACAGCCCAAATGTTCATCTGAAGTGGAAAGGATAAATGAACTGTGGCATGTTCACCCAGTGAAATTTGAGAGCAGTGAAAATGAATGAACAATTGCTGCACCAACAACACAGACTCTCAAACCATCACATTGAATGAAAGAAGCCAGACAGAAAAGAAGATTTACTGTTTGACTGTATTTATTTCAAGTAAAAAAAAAAAAAAA
>SJYC01087082.1:0-31940 GCA_006408675.1 Madoqua kirkii | reverse complement strand
GACAAGCTTGGGCTCCTCCAGGCAAGTAGCATACAATTTAGTACCCCTTAGCATAATGCAATAATTGGTCCCTCAGTGGCCTGAAAGAGTTAATGCAGTATTGTAGGGTTTAATCTACCACTTTCTGACAAAATGAGCTTTAGTGTTTTTTAATATATAAGTTCCCTAGAACCATAATACACAACTCCCTCTCTCTCTCTCCTTCCCATTTTGCCTCCCTCTCTTTCTTTCTTCATCACACACACACAACCACACACTCATACACACCGCAACTCCCCAAGGGCTGTAAGACAGATTAGATGATAAGCTTTAAACAAGCCATTTAGAGTTTACTGAGGGCTTTTTCTGATCAAAAAAGCAATATATTTTAGAAAACTTGAGAAGTTCACAAACTTAAATAAGACACAAGTTTTTTTATAATCTTATAAACTCTCTCAAGATAGTTCTTAGGAAACACTGCAAGTATTATGCTCTATTTTCTCCCAAACTTTTTATTCTTATACGATACATATTCCATAATGCATATACTATCATATAGACTTCATGTATTACGTATGTTGCTTTTATAATTAAAATTGTGTCATAAACATTTTTCTAAAAGTCATTGAAACTCATTAAAATACTTTAGCGACAGTCAAATATTCCATCATATGGACATTCCATGATTTGTTTACCATGAGTCTACTGTGGGACATTTAGGTGATTTACTTTTTGTTTCCATTATAAACATGATATTGAGACATACTACTTCATATATGGGCTTCCCTAGAAGTTCAGATGGTAAAGAATCTGCCTGCAGTGAAGGAGACCTGGGTCCGGAAGATTCTGTAGAGAAGGAAATAATAATAATAATTTTATTATTTTATTTATTTTAATAAATGAATTTATTTTATTTTATTTATTTTAATAATAATGAAATAATAATTCCCTGGAGAAGGAAACCACTTCAGTATTCTTGCCTGGTAAATTCCATCTCCAGAAGAGCTTGGTGGGCTACAATGCATGATGTCATAAAGAGTTGGATATGACTGAATGACTTTCACTCACTCACTCACTTCATATATACCCTTTTAAATTCATTTATTTCCTCCGACTAGATTCTCAGAAGAAAAATTATCAGATAAAAAAGTACAAAAGTGTTCAAAGTGTTGATGAAGATCATCAAATTGCTTTACACAAGCTGGCAGTAATAGGCAATCTCTTGGCACTGTACTATGGCCAGCCCTGAGTATTTATACTAGATGACCTGTGTTGATCTGCTTGCATCATTATGATTACTAATGAGGTTGAGCGTTTATTTCTGTTTACCAGTCATTTGCTCCATCTGTGCTGTGAATTGTAGTTTTATATTTTTGCCCATCCCATTGAAAGTATAAAGGTTTTATTATCAGTTATATTAACTCATTATATATTAATATTTTCCCACTGTTTTATTTTTAATCTGAAATATCTGTTCCGTAGAAAAGGGGCATAGAGCTCAAACAAAGCTAAGGTATTTTTCTTATTAATAGATATATCCCATCAAAATATCAATAATGTATAATTTCTTTGTTTGTGTTTAAATGTTCATGACATTTTTTGACAGAGAGCTTGTAATTTAAATATTAAAATAAATCTTTTTTCCTTTTGCTGTTTAGTTTCTTGCTTGTGTGTTTAGATAGTCCTTCCCCATCTGCGGTAAGGTAAATATTACTCAGAATTTCTTCTAGTTTCTTAAAGTGGTTTCATTTCTCATGTTTCGTCTTCTAAGTCATCTAGAACTTACTCTGTTGAATGTAAATGAATCTTTCTCAAACACTTAGTTTCCAATGCCATTTAGGAAATATTTCATCCCTTTCAGTACTAATTTCTTATACAGTCACATCTACTTATGTACTATATCTTGTTTTCTGTTCATTTGCCTGTATGATGTTTCATCTTCTACTGGAAAGTCTAATAGATGTCTACTCACCCTTAAAAAGCCTTATTTTTCAAAACTTTTATACCTACTCTAAATTATTCATTTCTTCAAATAAACTAACTCTAGAATTATTTGGTCCAGATCTCCAAAACTCCAGTATATGCAAATTCATGAGCTATTGCCTTTCCACTTTTTTCCTGATAGTAGAGCCCCTGTTTTGTTCAAGGGGAAAATGGGAATCATTCTTAGTAGCAAATTTATTTCCTGGATTCCACTGTAATTAGACTCAGCAAGGTAATCAGTTTTGGTCAATGAAATTGTTGCACGTGTGCTCAGTCATGTCCGACTCTTTGTGACCCCATGAACTGTAGCCTGCCAGGCCCTGCTGTCCATGGAATTTTCCAGGCAAGAATACTGGAGCAGGTTGCCTTTCCTCCTCCAGTGGATCCTCCTGACCCAGGGATCCGACTCGCATCTCCTGCATCTCCTGCCTTGGCAGGCGGACTTTTTACCACTGTGCCACTTGGGTACCCACCCAGTGAAGCAGTGGTGGTTTAAAAATATGTTCACCAAATTCTTTAGTACTCCTCGTTTCCAAAAGGCTGAAGTAACAGCCTTAGTCTTACAAGGCTGGTTCATAAAATAATGTGATTTATGCCTTGCTCTCTTTCAGATCACTTGTTCCTGGGGAAGCCAGCCGCCATGGTGCAAGCATCCAACACGGAGACTATGAAGAGGCCCACGTGGTGGGTAAGTGAGGCTTCCTGCCGGTGGCCCTCTTGGCAGTGCACAGCCTCAGAAATGGGTCCTCCAGCCTGATCAGGCCTTTGTATGACTGCACCCCCTATCAACATCCCAAATGGAGCTATATGAGAGACCCTGAGCCAGACCCTCTTAGCTGAGTCTCTATGTCATTCCTGATCCACAAAAACTGTGAAATAGCAATGATTTAATTTTGATTTTCATCTGACTTATTCCTGCAGTGTTGTTGCTGTTTTATCTCTGATTAGGGAGTCATTTGTCCCACAGCAATGGATAACAAATACAGAGGTATAAGCAGAAATGTTCTGGGGGCTATTTACTTTTCCAGATAAATGGACAAGCGGTGGCTGGCGATTCATTTCTATCTTTTCCTCTTTTACTTCTTAAATATACATGAGATGCCTGAAGTATAGCAGCCATCTTGCCACCATGAGGTAAAAGCGTGAGTGTGAAAGTTGGTGCTTGAAGATGATGGAACAGAACCACTGAAAGCTGAGTATGGAAAGACTTTGCTCAGCAGCTGGACAGTAACAGCACTGGCTGGTAAATAAGTCTTAAAACCAGCAAATAAATCACTCTCCCCATCAGAGGAAAAGAAACACTTTGTCTGAACTACTCTTGGCCACTTGATTTGTTATTGCCACCATATGCATTTCTAACAGTTGGGATCAGATGTTGCTGTGTGGTCAGCACAGAACTGGGCATTTTGTGACTATGTTCAATGTGATTTTAGAGTAATGAATGGTGAATTTTAACAGCTCTCATGCAATAAGAAACAGAAACTTCTTTCCTAAACTTTGAGTTTGTAGAAATAATGGAAAGTGAATTAATAAGTGACAGCAGAATCTAGATTACCTCAGGGAAAAATGCTTCCGAGTATTTAGCATATGAACAGACTCCCTTTTGCAGCACTATTTTTGTGCTGATGTAGATTAACCAGCGGTCAAATTGCCTGCAATCAGGTATTGATCACAGTTCTTCAAAATGCCTGCGAAACACAAAATAGAGTGAAAAATGCTTTATTTTTATTTAAATTCTAAGCTCCTGCATTTTAAAGCAACTCTGCACATCTTTTATGGAATAATTAAGACCAGCTACTTTCAAAACATAGTTCATAAATGATCTTTCAACAGTATTCCCCAGTGAGATCATCCCCAGTGAGCTTTGGCCCTCTCGGGACATTATTTAATCTTCAAAACATGAAAATATGTTCTTTTATTTTTAACCTAACTATTTTGTTTTACAATGTATATTCTCAGAAATGAGGCCATTCATACAGCTACCAGAATGCCTAAAATGTAAAAGACATAATACCAAGTAGTGATAAGAACATGGAACAACCCAAACTCTCAAACCAGTGTTAATTGCCATTATCACTTCGGAAAACTGTTAGTATTTACTAACACTGAACATATGCACAGTCTTTGGCCCATCAATTCCACTCCTAAGTATGTAACCAAAGAGATGGCACATATGTTCAGTAAAAGATATGTGCAAGAATCCACAGAACAAAATTATTCATCATAGGCAAGTACTGTAAACAGCCCAAATGTTCATCTGAAGTGGAAAGGATAAATGAACTGTGGCATGTTCACCCAGTGAAATTTGAGAGCAGTGAAAATGAATGAACAATTGCTGCACCAACAACACAGACTCTCAAACCATCACATTGAATGAAAGAAGCCAGACAGAAAAGAAGATTTACTGTTTGACTGTATTTATTTCAAGTAAAAAAAAAAAAAAAATGGAGAAACTGACCTATCAAAATGGTGATGACAGAGTCAAAATAATGGTCAGCCTCATCAGGACAGGAGCTGGAAGGCAGCATTAGGAGGGGGTGGGGGGCTTCTGGGGTTCTGGTAATTTTGTTTCTTCACCTGGGTGGGGCTTTCATGCAGGTGGGTGTGCCCAGTAGCTAAGTCCTATCTGACTCTTTGCAACCCCACGGACTACAAAGCACTCTAAGCTCCTCTGTTCATGGAATTTTCCAGGCAAGAATACTAGAGTGGGTTGCCATTTCTTACTCCAGGGGATCTTCCCGACCCAGAGACTGAACCTGCATCTCCTGCGTCTCCTGCCTTGGAAAACATATTCTTTACCACTGAGCCAGCTGAAAAGCCCAAAGATTTTCATAGGACTGTTTATTTTGTAGTCTGTAAAAATTCATCAAGGTGCCTGTTTTTCTCTAACTGATATGTTATACTTCACTTAAAGTAGCGCCATTTCTTCCCATCTAATTTTTCGACATGTAATATGACTAAGTGTTACTATAAATCAGTCACAGCTCATTGCAAATTTTGCTTCAACAAACTAAAGGCAGAAAAAAAAATTATTCTAACACAAAACAAAAATAATTGGATCAGTTGGTCCAAAGAAAGATGAAAAGCTGGGACAGTTATGTTTCTGGGTTGGACAAAATAAATATCAGCAGTTTCCCTTTTCTCACCTACTGTGGTAAGGAAGGGTCATAACAGAAGAGATGAAGAGCTCATCCCTTTGCCCACATTCCTACCTCGGATGTAACGTGGAGTTGAGAAAGGGATAGCATAGAAGGCTGGCAGTCAGCCAAATCTGGGTTTTCTGTCTCCTTAAATTTGAATATACTTGGTTCCAGTTGCTCATTAGAAGTGTGGGTGGCTGTCAGAGCATGGAGACCAACGTGTGCTTTGACATCTATCAAAATTTACCTCCACACTCAAGACTCTGACTCTCAAGAAAAAGTGTCTCTGTTCGGTTCTATTCTGCCTCTCTCATTAGCCTGTGGGCATCTTCCATGTCAGGACAATATGAAGCTGCATGTGAAAGATGACTTCTCTGCCTTAGGGCTGTTCTGAAGCATTTTTCTGGAATTTGGAGGTCCAAGATAGTGGGATTTTGTCTTAAGCATTCATTCTGAAAAATGAGACATCTCTCCAAAGTCTAGGAATTCTATCTCATCCTTGATCTTATTTTCCTATAAAAACGTATTCAAGATTTGCTCAGGAAAAAAAAGAAAAAAATGACTCGTGAAGCAAGTTAAATATTTTTAGAATAAAAAAATTTATCTAAGCCTAGAGAGCGCTTCATAGACTGTTGTGTAGAGGTGTTACGTGTTTATAACAGTTTTCACAATTTATATACGGCAAAGCTGTTTTTCCTCAAAAGGGAAAAATGGTCTGGACCTTTGCTTCTTCAGGTGCCCTGAATTTGGAGGTTTAAAATAGTTCTTTGTAGCACCTCCCTGGGATTCTGACAGCTGCTTCGGGCTATTGGAAAACTTTAAAGTGATTTAATAGGAAACTGCATCTCACCATTTTCTTTTAATCTGTGTACATAGTTGTCTAGTTATGGCCAGCTTTAAACATCCAAAAGCTGGGAGCATTTTAAATCCTATTTGTTCCTTGAGTGGACTATTCATTAATGAGCTTATCTGCTTGCTTGCTTCTGAAGTTAAATCTTATTTCTACATCTACTTTTTCTAATGATTTATATTTTGACTTTGATTCATTGGGCGAAGTGTTACATGTCTGTTTTTTAATTGCACACAGTCCAGACTTTGGAGTAAGACACCCTTAGCTTGCCTCTTTTATGAAGTCGAAGCACCCAGCTTAGACTTATTTTTCCTGCAAGACACTGTGAAGGGCTAACAGGTCACATCCAGCTCTCCCTCTTCTTACCATGCCTGCCCACAACAATAAGCCCATTCTTAATCTTCTCATAAAAGACTCAAATCCTACTTTAAGCATACTTTCATTAAACCATTCCTCACCAAGCATTCTTCTATTAATAATATGCCTTTCCTTGAAACTACAGCCCCACAAGCATCTCAGGGTTTGCAGGGCAGAGCCCATTCTCAGCCCTGGAGTCCCGGGTCTGTCTCTTAGCGGAGGCGGGCTTCTTGACACATCTCCAGGGAGCCTTCATCTAAACTGAGAGCCCGAGTCTTCTCTGCCCTCTGCCTGAGCTCTCTCTGAATTCTACTTTCTGATTACTCTGCTGAGCAACCTCCCGGAAGTAATCCCACCTTCCCTTACATCACTGGGCCTTCTCAGTGAGCAAGTCCATCATCCAAACTCCTTCTTAGTCGTGGGTACCCACACAAGAATGACAGACAGGCAATGATCAATTGGGAGCAGACGACAGGGGGAGGTGGCAGTTACACGTGTATTTACAGTAGCGTAACCCCACACTCAAAGAGTTACTAATTTTTTAGAAGGGTTTCAGAAAAGGTTTGAGATGGCTCCACAATCCCATTTCCAAAGTGATGAATACTTTCAGGTCATAATGACTTGAGGGTGGGGTAATGAGACCATCAAACTCCTGTCCTTGCCATGACCTACATCTAAAGCAGAGATCAGAGTTAGTCAGCCTTTGAAGAGAAGGTTTATTTGTTTGGGGATTTTCAAGTATGCTTGTCAGGTAGGTACCCATCACTGGTAACATCTTCAGAATATACTTGTCATCTCCCTGACATCAGTAAATCCATGCGTTCCCAGCTGTGATTTATCTCTTGATAAATCATGCTATCAAGTTGAAGAGTGAAGCAATACCCCCCGGACGTAAAACACCACTGAATCCGCTGTTTGGTTAATTTATTACTATTATTAGGAAACTGACAGGATTACTTCCAAAATCAAGTGCCCAGAGGTCCCAGAATTTCATCAGGCCTTCGACACAGGAGCAGTGTTCAATCACACCCGGCTGCCCCGGCCACTTCCCCCAGCCGCCTTCTGCCCGCTGTCCCTTAAGAGAATTCTTGTTAGAGTGACTGAGCCAGGCACGGCCTCCTCTGAAGCGTTCAGATGGATAGGTAGGTCTGACAGTCAAGGGATAAAGCCTTGGGGCTTCTCTCTCAAGGAAGGTGTTCGCTTTCTTAGAAGGACCGTCTCTCTCTTCAGTCCTTGACAGCTCAGCTTTGTGTATGTGGAGGCGTTGCATTAAAGACTGACATGGCTCAGAGACAGGCGCTGCAAACAGGAGGCCGTGGACACGACTTGAAATCCTGACACCGCTATTTGCTACCTGTGTGACCTTGGACAAGCTTGTGTTTCCCAGCCTTGGTGTCTATAGATGCAAAATGGTTTTTAAAAGGGCGTTGTTGAAAGGATTAATTAAGACAGGTGGACATTCGGAATAGGTGACCAGGAATGTTTGTCACTTCCTGTCAAGACTGTATTTTTAAGGGCAGAATTTATAAGGATGTAGTGATGATCTTAACTTTTCAACTACTAGAGATGACCCATTTCTCAGTTATAGTACTCAGATTTGTTTTATTATGGGATTCAACCTAGCACTGGGCATTAAGATAGATGGTAAATAAAGACACCTTCGGAAAACATTTTTCACACCTTAGAACGTTAATGAGATGTAGATTAAATTTCATTACAACAAATGCCACGACCAACCCGACCTTGCAAAAAAAGAAAGAGAGGAGAGAGAGAGGGCTGGGAAAGAGAATCTAAGCTACAGCCAAACGAATAATATTTCAGACAGTATTTAACTCTTTCAACATCCTAGCATAAACATAGTTGTAAGAGGAAATATCTAGCCAGGGAGCTGGTTCCGGCACATGTTGGTGGCAAATCAGAAAATGAACTTAAGCCTCCACTACAGTTCTTTCTATTCTTTCCAGTCATCTCTTTGACAAGTCACTTCCATAGCCACCTCAAGACCCTTATACTTGCCATTCTCTCCACCTGGCTTACCTTCTCCTGATCTCAACTCACCTCTCTTCACACAGATCTGAGCTCAGATGTCACCACTCTAGACTGACCTTTCCTAAACACCTCACCAAAATAGCTCCCACACTCTCAATGCCCGTCCACTACTTGGTCCATTACTCTGCTCTTTCTTTACAGCAGTTAACTCTAGCTGACATATTGTCTTTTGTCTCCTGCAGCATAGCAATTTCATGAGCACAATCGATATTTGTCCAACTTATTCACCACTACTACCAATGCCTAAAATTATTGCTAGCATATAGTAGAGAGGACGAGGAAAAAATGTTGGTATTCTCTGCCATCACATAGAGACAAAGTGCATTCCTGCAGTCCGCAGGAGTTCAGTTCCTAAAAATTCATGTCTCAAAACAGAAGGAGAGCAAATCCAAGCGAGTACTACCTACCCAACCTCATTCAGATTCTCATCGTGTCTTGTAGGAACCCTAACTACTCCCCCTTCCCTGAGTTTATGTTCCACTTGTTTTCATTCCACATACTTTCACATTTATTTTGATCTTCTTTTTCTTTTTTTTAATTTAGGTATAATTGCTTGACTTTTTATTGATGTATAAGTAGCATACAATAAAATGACTACACTTAAAGTATCCAACTTGATGGATTTAAACATCTGTATACACCCAAGAAGCCATCATCACAGTCAAGACAATGAGCAATTACATCACCTCCAAAAGTTTCTTCATATCCCTTTCAGTCTCTCCCTCCCACCCCTACCCCACCTACCCCAAACCATCATCCCCAGATTAACTTCTATTTTCTGTAGAATATTGCATAAGCAGAACCACATAGTATGTATTTTCGGGGCTGGCATGGGCTGGATTCTTTCACTCAGTATAATTGAGATTTATCCCTATTTGCTGTGGGTATAACAGTTCTTTCCTTTCTGTTACTACGTGGTATTATATTGAATGGATATATGACAACTTGTTTAGCCATTCACCTGTTGATAGACACATGAATTGTTTGAAGTTTTTGGTAACTATGAATGAAGCTGCTCTTAGCATGCATGGACAAATTGTTGTCTAGATATGCTTCCATTATTCTTGGCTTAAAATCTAAGAGAGAATGCTGGGTCATATGGTAGATGGGTAGATAACTTTTAAAGGAGCTAGCAACTTGTTTTTCAAAATAGTGGCTCCATTTTATTGCATACATTTATTTTCCCACCAGCCGTGCATGAGAGTTCCAGGTGCTCTACCTCCTTATTGACAGATGATATTCTGACTTCGACATCTAAATAAAGGAGAGGGTCTTCCCTCTCTGTCTAGTGTTAAAGAATCTGTCTTGCAATGCAGGAGATTCCTGTTTGATCCCTGGTAAGGAAGCTAAGATCTCACCTGCACTGGAGCAACTAAGCCTGCACAACACACACACACACACACACACATGACTACACTTAAAGTATCCAACTTGATGGATTTAAACATCTGTATACACCCAAGAAGCCATCATCACAGTCAAGACAATGAGCAATTACATCACCTCCAAAAGTTTCTTCATATCCCTTTTCAGTCTCTCCCTCCCACCCCTACCCCACCTACCCCAAACCATCATCCCCAGATTAACTTCTATTTTCTGTAGAATATTGCATAAGCAGAACCACATAGTATGTATTTTCGGGGCTGGCATGGGCTGGATTCTTTCACTCAGTATAATTGAGATTTATCCCTATTTGCTGTGGGTATAACAGTTCTTTCCTTTCTGTTACTACGTGGTATTATATTGAATGGATATATGACAACTTGTTTAGCCATTCACCTGTTGATAGACACATGAATTGTTTGAAGTTTTTGGTAACTATGAATGAAGCTGCTCTTAGCATGCATGGACAAATTGTTGTCTAGATATGCTTCCATTATTCTTGGCTTAAAATCTAAGAGAGAATGCTGGGTCATATGGTAGATGGGTAGATAACTTTTAAAGGAGCTAGCAACTTGTTTTTCAAAATAGTGGCTCCATTTTATTGCATACATTTATTTTCCCACCAGCCGTGCATGAGAGTTCCAGGTGCTCTACCTCCTTATTGACAGATGATATTCTGACTTCGACATCTAAATAAAGGAGAGGGTCTTCCCTCTCTGTCTAGTGTTAAAGAATCTGTCTTGCAATGCAGGAGATTCCTGTTTGATCCCTGGTAAGGAAGCTAAGATCTCACCTGCACTGGAGCAACTAAGCCTGCACAACACACACACACACACACACACGCACGCACGCACGCGCACTTGCCACAACCACTGAGCCTGAGACCTCAATTAGAGAGTCCATCCACAGCACAGAAAGATCCCACATGAAGAACAAACCTGATTATGCCACACCTCTGCTTAAAATCAACCACGGTTCTCTGCCCCCTGAGGAATAAGACCCACCTCCTTTCTAAGGACTTCCTCCTAGCATGGATGAGCTTCCCAGGTAGCACAGTAGTAAAGAATCTGCCTGCCAATGTAGGAGACATAAGAGACACCAGTTCAATCCCTGAGTTGGGAAGATCCTCTGGAAAAGGAAATGGCAACCCACTCCAGTACTCTTGCCTGAAAAACATCGCATGGACAGAAGAACCTAGAAGGCTACAGTTCATGGGGTCTCAAAGCATCAGACAAGACTGAGCAACTAAACAACAACAAAACCCAGCACAGGCACATCCTCCAGCACAATCCCCTCTCCTCACTCCCAGCCCCCAGACCTTCTCTACCTAGTTCAGGGAGCTTCCTTGGTCTTCCACACACTTGTCTGACTCTGGTTTTTTGTGCAAGCATTTTGTCATCCTTTCACTATTAAGGGCCAAGTCATGCATTGCCCTAGTTCCTATGTTCAACTCTTAACCCCCAGTACCTCAGAATGTGACCGTATTCGGAGGTCATGTTTTTAAAGAGGGAATGAGGTTGAAATGAGTGGTGGACCCTCAGTTGGTGGACACTGATTTGGCTGGTGTGCTAACAAGAAGAGGAACTTGAGAAATAAACACTGACAGAGGAAAGATGGTGTGAAGATACAGGTGAAGATGGTGGTTAAGAAGCTGGGCGGGTAGGTCTCACACAGGTCCTGTCCTCATGACCACCAGAAGCCACCCTTGCCCACACATGGATCTTGGACTTCCAGCCTCCACACTCTCAGATGACAAGTTTTTGCTGTTTAGGGTTCCAGGACTGTGGTACTTTGTTATGGCAGCCCACAAAAACTAATACTCACCTTTTTAGCTCCTCCTCAACCACATGATTGGCTCACTTGTTAATTCGCTGTTAATTCTCCCCCCATCACTCTTGCCCCATTTTAATAGCTCCCGTTTTAAAAATCCTTCCTGTGGTACTTTGTTCATACTTCTACTGGGAATGTGACCTTACTGTAGTAACTATCTGTACATGGATCTATCTTCCCCACTAGGCTAGAGAACTTTTTAAAGTGTTTTTTGTTTTGTTTTGTTTTGTTTTAGATTTTGAATCTTTTTTATCCCAACCTATCCAGCTCAGTCTCTGGACAGTGTTTCTATGCATACTTGTACATGAAGTCTCCAAAACTAAGCTGCTCGTATGAATTGCTTTCCCCCATGGCTTCCTATTATCCTTCTTCTTCCTTTCTTTTTTTTAAGGCCATACCACTTAGCATGCAGGACCTTAGTTCCCCAACCAGGGACTGAAGTCATGCCCTGTGCACTGGGAGCATGGATTCTTAACCATTGGGCCACCAGGCAAGTCCCTATTGTCCTTTTCAAAAGAAAGAATCCCAGTAAATTCTCTTTTGGGGAATGTATGTCAATGAAATCTTTGGACAAGTACATAAAAATGATATATAAGAGTTCTTCAGAGCATTGATTATAATATCAAAAAATTGCAATAGACATAATTGTTGTTCAATAGAATTAGTTGAATAAAGTACAGTATGTCTCATGGAGTATTATTCTGCAGTCAGTAAAAATGATGATGTGGGTCTATATTTATTGACATGAAAAATAATAGCTATCATCCACTGCTGAATGAAAGAAAAGCAGGATACAGAACTATATGTATAGTATAATAGGTATACAAAGTTCTGTATGGGTAGAGCTCTAAGTCCTCATATATACGTAAATACATGGAAGTTGGCCAAAATGATACAAAAGTTAAATCTGAGTGGTAAGATCTCAGGTGATTTTTTTCTCTATACATTCTGGAAATGTCTGAATTTTCAAAGTGGGCATCAATTCACTGTATAACCACAAGAAAATAATTTAAAATATTTTATTTAAAAATATATAATAATCAAGAGGAGAACATCTAGGCTCCATTTTTCCTCTAGATCAATCCCTTCACTGGAGCATGAAAAGGTGGCAATTCCTGTTACCCCTCTAATTAAGCTTCCTGAAAGCAGGTCAGCCCTGGGCACCTGCATGGCATGATTAGGAGCTATTGAGTTGTTTCTGCCCACTGGACCCTGGTCTCATCCAAAAATGAGTCCTGCAGTCAGGCTTTCAAAGCCCAAGTTTCTCATTATTAGTTATTCCATTTGGATACTTCAATTAGGCAGCTGTTAAAATTCATGGGCAAAAAAAAAAAAAAGCCTATTATTAGTTAAGGACATGATAACCCAATTAATTCCCCAGCACAAGGCTAGACCATTAAATTGTGATATGGAAAGAAAGGGAAACAGGCTGGAATTGGTGATAGATGTGGGGGAAATCCAGCATAAATAAACTCGTCCCTGGAGACAGTAAAGAAAGGACAGGAAACAAAAAGAATGGCTGGGGAGGTAACTGCTCCTATTTTGTAACCTGCCAGGGCAAACCCAGCTCCTGAGTGGGACTCATATGGAAAAGGCTTCTCATTCTAAAAAGAGAGATTAAACACACATACACACACAGCTTGAGTCTCTGTCAGTACATGCTTTATTTCTTTGGGGCCACATTTACCCTCATGGATGGCAACCATACGTTGAGAGCAAATGTGACAAAATAATATTGTAAAGTATTACCTACTGTTTGCCAATCCCCATATTTCCTGCTACCCACCCACCGGCCCCATTGAAGATTCTATTTTCCCTAGATACGGTCATATCAATATATGTCCCACTCCACATGTCCAGTGTGGCATGAACAAGCCTCCCTTCCAGAGGTGGGGTCACCATTCCCTCCCGTTGAAGGTGGCTGGACCTTTGTAACTGCCCTGCCAAGGAGAGGATGCTCTGTGACTCATGAGGTTTGTCATAAAGGGCTACATGGCTTCTGCCTGACTCCCTGTCTCTCTCTCTTTCTTGCCCTTGGAACTCGGCCACCATGTCGTGACCAAGTGCACATCCCAAGGGCTGGCCATGTGAGGATCTTCCAGCTGACTGCACCAGCTAGCCCCCCAGCCAATAGCAGCCTCCAGACACTGCATGGACAACCTTTACCATGATCCCAGCCCCCAGAGTCGACGACTTCCAGCTGAGGCCCCTGACACAGTGGAATGGAAGTAATTCATTTTCACTGTGCCCTATCTGAATGCCCGACCCTCAGACACTATGAGATATAATAAATGAGGATTATTGTTTTGAGCTGTAACTAACCCATATCCCACCCTAGTCTACCACGCTCTCAGTTTAGGTTGTTAAGACAAAAAGGTATCAATTATGTCTTCACGTTTCAAAGTGGTTTTTCAAGAATCATCTCTATGACAATGGCTTAAAGGAATTAGAAATCCTAGCACTTGACCAGCACACTGTCAAGAGATAAAGCCCTAAGGAACTTAGAGGCATCCTATTCATGAGTTAAGCAACAAATTTAGAAGAAGGCAAGATGTCAGAGTGAGTTTTCCAATCTAAGAAGAGATTTTAAAAGAAAAGAAAACATATTTTAATAAACGTTTGCTGGAGAGAAGAAAGTCTGAGGAGTGGGCCTGGAGGAGGCTGGAACCCCTGACAAGAGACTTCACTGCAGGAGCGCCGGAATTGTAGATCAGAGGGCTTGAGGACTCAAGAAAATCAGAGGGAAAATTGGGCACCTCTTGCCATCGTAGGCAGGTGATGACCTAGGACCAGATGAGTCTCCACACAAGCCATAAACTCCAGGGGAAACTTCACAGCAACGAGGTGGCGGTGGGGTAGAGTGAAAAAACAACCAGTATGAACAGGATTCACCTGAAATTGATCATATTAAATGTGCCATCATGGGGTGCGGAAATACTGTGTAAACTTAACTTATTAAAAAAAAAATTAAGCTATGCTATTTCTAGACCCAAGAAATAGCTTAAGGGATTTGTCGCATCTTCACCATTTTGACAGGTACCTCTTGGCTGAGGTTGTGACCTCCAGTGGGGGAAGGACACGAATAGCCCAGAGTAGGTACGCAATGAATTAGATAATCATGAGTAATCAAGTAAATGGAGTAAGATCCCACAGTCCTTACACTCCATGAACTCAGTCTGTCTTTTGTCTGTGGGAAAGCTTTAGCCAAAAATTAAGTTCAATTAGAGAAGTGAGAAAATGCAAAAGCAAAGAAAAGCAGTCAGGACAGAATAATAATAGTTTAGTCAGTAAGCAAAGCCAAGGCGCCTTAGTTTCTTCTCCAGGGCCATAGATAATATTCTGAGCCATATCCTGTGAGCTGTCTTATAGATACTTGAAACCCTTACCACATGGGAGAGGTTAACTATGGGATTGCCAAGCTGTAGCCATGAGATAAACCGCCGTAATTCCAATTATGGAATTGCCTCAAGGAAATGGAAACAAACTGACCCTGAAACTGAAGATTAACTGTACTTAAGACAATCAAGATGACACTGATCAGATCCCCAGTGACCAACTTAAGAGGGTCATGAGAGGGGACTGTGCTCTTTCTGAATGTAGCCCCCCCCACCTTAGCCTATAAAAGCTGATTGTGGGTGGGGGAGGGCAGTGGACTTTTGGATAGGCATCAGCCCTCCCCCTGACCCCTAGTTCCCACATCCAAAGTTAAACAATCCTTCCTTTCCATCAACCTGGCCTCTTCATTGGCTTCTGGGCAGCGAGCAGTGTGACCTCGCTTTCAGTTAAGAAAACGACTGAATGTAGAATTCAAAACAGCTCTGTTGCAGAAATCCATGTCTGAGGACATGGATTACTTTGCCTCTGCCTCCAAGCGGCCAGCTCATCCTGAATAGACCCCTAACCCTCTCAGAGCCCAGGAATCCTTATCTACAAAGTTGGATGGTCTCACTGTACCTCCAACTCTCGTGTCTCCCTGGACTGTAGGCTCCTACAGGACACAGATCAAGATCCAATCATTTTTATAGCCCCAGGACCTAGCATAGAGCCTGGTAAATAGCAGGCACTCAGTAAATATTTGCTGAAGAATGAGATGAATGCTATGCCGTGTTTCAAAAGCCTAACAAGGACAATGTATAATTTGGTTGCCTTTTCAAGTATATAAATGTTAAGTGAAAACTAAAGGGAAATAACAAACCGAGAATGTCATAATGTCATTTTTCACGGTACAGCAACATTTCCTAACTGCCCAGCATTTAAGGAGTAATGGATTTATTGCCCGGGAGTCTGACACGGTGATTTGCTCTGACTTGCCTTTCCTGTTATTCTGACTGACAGCCTCTGTGAGCTGTCTTTTGGTGGGTAGCTGTTGCCCCTGGTGCATTTTTGATCAAAAGTACATACATCCTGTCATCTTTTATAATCCTCAGAACTTGAAGATTGTCTTTTACTTAAGTTTTCTGAGCTGAAATTAGGTTTGAATAATAATCAGGATTGTGGATCTTCTAAAGCAAAGGGACTTTATGAGAAAATGCTATCTTATGATTCTTCTAGGCATAGAATTTCAGAGCTGAAAGATTTTTCCATCCCAGGATTTTATCTTATTAATATTCTCCTTTGCAATTCAAGTACCAAGAACTGAATCTTCACCATTTTGACAGGTACCTCTTGGCTGAGGTTGTGACCTCCAGTGGGGGAAGGACACGAATAGCCCAGAGTAGGTACGCAATGAATTAGATAATCATGAGTAATCAAGTAAATGGAGTAAGATCCCACAGTCCTTACACTCCATGAACTCAGTCTGTCTTTTGTCTGTGGGAAAGCTTTAGCCAAAAATTAAGTTCAATTAGAGAAGTGAGAAAATGCAAAAGCAAAGAAAAGCAGTCAGGACAGAATAATAATAGTTTAGTCAGTAAGCAAAGCCAAGGCGCCTTAGTTTCTTCTCCAGGGCCATAGATAATACTCTGAGCCATATCCTGTGAGCTGTCTTATAGATACTTGAAACCCTTACCACATGGGAGAGGTTAACTATGGGATTGCCAAGCTGTAGCCATGAGATAAACCGCCGTAATTCCAATTATGGAATTGCCTCAAGGAAATGGAAACAAACTGACCCTGAAACTGAAGATTAACTGTACTTAAGACAATCAAGATGACACTGATCAGATCCCCAGTGACCAACTTAAGAGGGTCATGAGAGGGGACTGTGCTCTTTCTGAATGTAGCCCCCCCCACCTTAGCCTATAAAAGCTGATTGTGGGTGGGGGAGGGCAGTGGACTTTTGGATAGGCATCAGCCCTCCCCCTGACCCCTAGTTCCCACATCCAAAGTTAAACAATCCTTCCTTTCCATCAACCTGGCCTCTTCATTGGCTTCTGGGCAGCGAGCAGTGTGACCTCGCTTTCAGTTAAGAAAACGACTGAATGTAGAATTCAAAACAGCTCTGTTGCAGAAATCCATGTCTGAGGACATGGATTACTTTGCCTCTGCCTCCAAGCGGCCAGCTCATCCTGAATAGACCCCTAACCCTCTCAGAGCCCAGGAATCCTTATCTACAAAGTTGGATGGTCTCACTGTACCTCCAACTCTCGTGTCTCCCTGGACTGTAGGCTCCTACAGGACACAGATCAAGATCCAATCATTTTTATAGCCCCAGGACCTAGCATAGAGCCTGGTAAATAGCAGGCACTCAGTAAATATTTGCTGAAGAATGAGATGAATGCTATGCCGTGTTTCAAAAGCCTAACAAGGACAATGTATAATTTGGTTGCCTTTTCAAGTATATAAATGTTAAGTGAAAACTAAAGGGAAATAACAAACCGAGAATGTCATAATGTCATTTTTCACGGTACAGCAACATTTCCTAACTGCCCAGCATTTAAGGAGTAATGGATTTATTGCCCGGGAGTCTGACACGGTGATTTGCTCTGACTTGCCTTTCCTGTTATTCTGACTGACAGCCTCTGTGAGCTGTCTTTTGGTGGGTAGCTGTTGCCCCTGGTGCATTTTTGATCAAAAGTACATACATCCTGTCATCTTTTATAATCCTCAGAACTTGAAGATTGTCTTTTACTTAAGTTTTCTGAGCTGAAATTAGGTTTGAATAATAATCAGGATTGTGGATCTTCTAAAGCAAAGGGACTTTATGAGAAAATGCTATCTTATATTCTTCTAGGCATAGAATTTCAGAGCTGAAAGATTTTTCCATCCCAGGATTTTATCTTATTAATATTCTCCTTTGCAATTCAAGTACCAAGAACTGGAAAAATCTCTGATTGTCCTGCAGCAATGGCATTAAAGGCTGCTCATAACATACAGCCCCAGAATTGTGCCATAATTTAGCACAATTGAAAGTTGCTCTGTGACTGCTAATTTTCCATCGAGATGATTCTGTCTCTAACCAAGAAAAGAAAAGGTAAAACCTTGATAGAAAAAAAATTCTTTTTTTCCCCTAATTATTATGAAGACTCTCAATGCTTTAGGGTAAATATACCCTTTTACCTTTGTTTCATTTTTACAAGGTTCTGTTAAAAATCCTTATGGTTAGAATGTCGCAACTGACAGTTTCTCTTTTCATCTTCCCCTTGGTATACCCTGGTATAATTGGATAGTGATGGTACATTCTGTTCGAGGAGACTGCTGTATCAGCATATTCATTTTTAACCTTTATTTTCAATTATTTGCAGTTTGGGATTTTGTCCCCAAAGTCAATTTGGGAGAATTCTCCTCATTTAATAAAGGAAGCTAATTTACCCATTCTGCAGTAACCAAACAATGTCATTTAAAAATATGGACGCATGCCTGTTATCCTTCAGTTTAGAAATGTGCTTTTCTAATATTCTAATCTTTAATGCAAGATTAGTTTTGCATTATTAGCTTTGCACTTTGCAGTACCTATTAGTTTTGCCATATTCTATTAATTTTAATAGTATCTCACTATGCCTTTATAGCTAGGCTAGTAGAATTTGACTACAGATTTTCTAGATGAAAAGTGGTTTCATTTTTTTCCATACTCATATATAATAACAGTTGCATATGTCTTCTAAAGAAAGTACCCATTCATTCTATGAAAGAAAATGTGTAGTTGTTTACCTCCCAATAGTGGTAATTCAAGTAGTTTTAATAGATGTTATAAAGTCATGTTTCAACTCTTGCTCATAAGATTATCATATTGGGATGGAGTAGGTACCACCAGCAGGATGTGATTAGGGAGACTCCCTCCTCCATCACATCATCCCCACAATGCAATATGAAATTCCCACTCTACTCACCCTTTTGACTTAATAAGCTCTCTTTTAAAATGCAGCCCATTTCCTGTGGGTCACAATACATTGCCACATCATGGCAGATGAAAACATAGGAACTAGTTTAAGAAATCAGTTAGTGAGTTGAGTATCAAAGACGTTTTTGCTTTGAATAGTGAAACATAAGACAAACATAAAAATGGAAGTAAAGAATTATATATAGCTTTTAGACATCCTCCCCAGCAGTACTTTACACAGGCCACCCTTGTAATTTATTTAGCATGTGTTTACTTTTAGGTAATTATCTTTGCCTGGGTTCCCTAGAGATCAGAGTCTGCGGCAAAGATTAGAGGCCAAAGCTTTGTAAGAGATGAAATCCCAGGGAAGTAAACAGGAGAGGGAAGGAGAATGAGGAAGGGAAGATGGTGGACAGAAACACAGTGGTATACTGCTGACCTGGCTGTGTTTTCCTAGCAAAAGCAGGCCATTGTTCAGCCACAAACCCCTCACTTCTGGTCAGCTGTGAACCACCATACCTGAGGAAGAAGGTAGCTGCCAGGGTCCACCAGCTCTTGTTTATCACTGGTCTTTATCATTTATCATTGGCCCTACCAGGGTCAACCCCCCATCCACTTCTGAGCTATGATGTCCCGTCCCTTGGGAAGCTGCTGGAGAAGTCGTTTCACAGCTGATGATGCCACGCTTCCTCTGAGCCCAAAAGCGCTGGAGAAGTCAGCACCCCTATGAGTTTAGTCAAGTCAGATCTGAGCCTCAAGAAGCCCCAGAGCCCCTGCTTCAGTGGACAAAGTGGCACCCACGCTGGAGCTCAGACAGAGAGGTAAAGCACCGTCGGTGGTGGCGGCGATCAGACATGGTGGTGTCTGCCAGGCTGTGCATCACGTAGCCATGAAAGCCTGGAGGCAGAGGGGCCGAGTAAATGGGAAAGAGGACATAAAGTGGTCTCGACCAAAAGTACTGCCATGCCTGTTTTTGCAGAACAGATCATGTGCTCCTTAACGGCAGGAATCCTCTCCTCTCAGTCACCTCTGTAACTCCAGAGGCTAAGGGCAAGCTGAGCATACCAGACTCAACTCAGCCTCGTTATGATGGGCTTTTTAAAATGTTCACCAGGCCTAACCATTCTGTGCACTAGAAGGTTAACTGTCACAGTCAGATGGGTTCATCCATCTCAAATGCTTACCTAGCACTTTGGGAATGTCATTCTTCCATGTGGAGTCCGTATCTTTAAAAACAGGGGAAAAAAATTTAAAAAGCCCATGCAAAACAAATGCATTCCCAGGACTCTAGAGTAGTTACGAAGCCAAGTTTTGGGATCCAACAGACCGAGTGATAGATTTGTGCATCTTCAAGCAGATTACCTCCCTAGGTTTTGGTTTGCTTTTCTGAAAAACGGGGATAACTGTATCTGTGTCACTGCACTATTAAGAAGCTATTGAGTTGTGCCCTGTCACTTTGGTTAACTTGGGAAGTGTGTCTCCCAGACACCTGTTTCCAGTATGATTCCAGGTTAAGATTGGCCAAAAAGGAACTTGCCCAAAATTTAGGAGGTGGGTGTGAAGCAGAGAGGAGGGGAAGAGCAGGACTGAAGGTCTCCTTCAGTGATGGCGCTCCAGCAGGGCCAGGTGGGTCCCAGCCGGTTCTCATTTTCCTCTGCTCCATCTCAAACTTGTCTCCTTCTCCCCAAAGGCCAGCTGTCCTCAGCAACAGTGGCCCATCCCTAGACCTCGGCAGCAAATCCATAGCAGCAGCTGTTACACGGACGCAACATCTTCATGGTCCCCACAGAGAGCTTCCTCTTCTACCTTCCACAACTGCACACACTTGGCTTCTCGATGCTTCGACAAGACCTGCCTTGTCCACCAGTGCTTCCAGGAAGTGACACTTCATCCTCCAGCTCCTTCTTCCAGACCTTCATTTCCCCAGCATCTTCCACAATTGTGTAATACACCTGCTAGAGCTCGATTTGAGACAGCGCTAATTTCTGCGGGGTAAATACTCCCACTTTTCAGGTTACCGACATTAAGTCACTGGAATTGGGAAGAGAGCCCACAGTGCTCCCTGGAGCTGGTGCAAGCCAGCCCCAGGGAAATCCTAAAGAAGCCCCTCTCCCTTGCCATACCCAGTGTGCTTCCTGGCGAGCTTGACTTGTACAAGGAGCTTAGAGGACGATGACTGTCATGCCCAAGATGGCGCCCGACACACAAAGAACACTCCATAAATTAAAGTGAGTATGTTGGGGCTACCAATCCTGTTTGGTTTAGATCTGAATCTGCTAAAGGCATGTATTTACTTGCAATCTGCAAGGAAAAGAAAAAAAGGTCCAGAGATAGAAGAATTTTCCAACTAAGGCAAGAACAATTTTTACATATATTAACACAAGGCTGTTGCCTTTCTTTACAAATTAAGTAAACAAAAATTCCATTTCTGGCAAAACAAATATGGATTAAGTAAATAACAGCATATTTTGCACGTGCAGCAGTGGAAGACGCCATTCTATGAATATTAAGCACGAATTTTGTAGTTAGCATTAAATGACCATCCCAGGGAGAAATTTGTAATTAGTGAATCGAGAAGCCTCTAGCTCCTTTCCAATAAACTTGATAACTGACAAAGCTTGTGTAAATTTAAATTTAAATACTACTCTTCCCCTCCTGTCTTCTTTTAACTGTGTTCTTTGCTAGCTCTGTTGCTGTGACCGCAGAATGTAAATATCCTTATCTGATCAGTGAAGCACTTTCAAAATTCAAAGCACTTGACATACAGGATTTTTTCCTTCCTGAGCTTATCAAATAGCCTGATGACTCAGAGTTGCTTTTAGTTTTTACCAAAGGGTTTTAAGCTTTTAATTTTTGTCTCCCCAGCTGAGAATAACTAAATCAATGCTTACTTTGGAACTGATTGTGTTGTTAAATTTATTAGACATGGAAGCACAGTAAACTACCCATTCCCTCTCACCTCAGAACAGGTAAAACTTTCAGCCAAATATTGTAAGAGAAAATGTCTCTCCACAGATACTGTGCAAATTCTTTTTTCTTTGCCTTGAAGCTACATTATTTGCTGATCCTCTTCTTTGCTTTACAAAAGTCTACATCTGAAGCCTCTGTGCTCTGCAAAGGACGTTTCTCTGTTTCAGGGTCTTCCTTCAAACGACAGAGAATTTTCAGCTGCTCAGTCAACGACTGTTCAAAATTTGTCTTTAAGTCATCAAGCTTATTTCTGAGAAGATTTGATTTCCTCCAGAGTGCACTCTCTACAAATAGCGGCTGCCTCTTTAGTCGCCCAGAGGTGACTGTTCGTTCTTTGTTCTGATCTCTCCTTCTGTCTCTTTGAACTCCAATGCAGCCATGGGAAGGATTTTATAAATCCTAGCTCAGATGGGAGCGGGTAGAGAAAGCAAACAACATCTGGGTTAGCTGTAACCTGAACAAAGCATCGCTTATTGCACAGAACTCACTACATCTCTGTTATTTCTAGTATAAACCTATCAAAATGAAGAAGAGGAAGCCATTACAGGCAAAAGAAATAACATGTGCCAAGGCGTGGTGACAAGAGAAAAAATACTGCAGTTCAGTGTCAGGAAATGAGCCAAAGATGGAAGGGTAGGGGTAGATTCCACAATTCCACAAAACATGGTACCATATCTGCTCTTGACCTTGGACTAGGGGAGTCTCCATTTGCCATCCTTAGATTAAGGAAACGTTTAAACAAGAGAATTCTTCCTTGATAGCTCAATTGGTAAAGAATTCGCTTGCAATGCAGGAGACCTTGGTTCGAGTCCTGGGTCAGAAAGACCCCCTGGAGAAGGGATAGGCTTCCCTTGTGGTTCAGCTGGTAAAGAATGTGCCTGCAATGCGGGAGACCTGGGTTCGATCCCTGGGTTGGAAAGATCCCCTGGAGAGGGAAAGGCTACCACTCCAGTATTCCGACCTAGAGAATTCCGTGAACTGTATAGTGCATAACATTGCAAAGAGTCCAACACAACTGAGCAACTCTCAATTTCACTTTCAAACAGAGGAAGGAATTGAGGGAGGCTGGACCGTGGAGATGTCTTTCTTTGTACTTTGCATATGCAAAAATAAATGGCATCAAAATGACTGTCTCACATCAAATTGCTTAAATATTAATAGATCTTGAATCCCAAGCTAAGGCTTTAGACTTTGTTGGACAGGAAAAAGGATTCCATTGTATGGTCGTCACCATGGAAGTGTTGTGAGCAAATCTGAATTTGAGAACAGGACTGGAGACAAGGCTCCACTAGGCACTGCTGCCATAAGCCGTGGTGGAAG
This sequence comes from Madoqua kirkii, assembly GCA_006408675.1. NCBI lineage: Eukaryota > Metazoa > Chordata > Mammalia > Artiodactyla > Bovidae > Madoqua > Madoqua kirkii. Next base: position 8,821 of record SJYC01087082.1, on the reverse strand, counting down.
TGTCGGAGGCTTGAACTCAGGAGTGACGTGGGGATGGAGACGTGGGCAGGCCTTAACAAGAAACGAAGCCTCGAGGACTCCAGGACTCAAAGACGACTCTGTGAATCTGGCTTGGAAAATGGGTAATTTCTGCTTCAGAGAGAGAATAGGGTAGGAGGTAATGCCGGGAGGAGGAGGAGCTCACCTTTTGACCTACTGAACTTAGAGATGGCCATGGGTCAAACTCGTGGGAAGTACAAGCCAGCACTGCGGGTTCCCAGGTCCCTTCCTCCAGGCTGCTCATGCCTCTGCTCATGCCTTTAGGACACCTATACGCCTTGCCCATCCCCATACACTCACGTCCCACTCTTCTGAAGGGATCTTATTGGACAGAGGAAGTCAACCTCTCTCCAATGCAGAAGCCACTCCCCCAATCTGTATCTTCAGTTCATATATGTCTCCTGAGGGCCAGAGCCTTAAATCTAGCTGCTTACAAAGCATCTTCATCACCCATCCCTTAGGCACCTTACTCCACACCACCAGAATCCCATGCATCATCTCCCAGCCCGTCCAGGTGCCCCTGTCCCCACTCTGCATTCTCTCCTTTCATCTCCTTTCTCTCCTAAGCCAGAGACCTGGGCTGTCAGCCTGCCTGCCTCCTCTCCTTGGTGGCCACCAAGTCTGGCTGCCTCGAATCCGCCTTCTCTGTCCACTTCATCCTCTCCTCTGCCCCCCGGCCCCAGTCTCAGGTGGTCCTTCCTGTATATTTGGACTTTTCCAGCAACCTGGACCCTCTGCTTCTCATCTGGCCCCCTTCCCAAATTATCTAGGTTGCCAGAAGGTTTTTGTTTGTTTGTTTGTTTAATTCACATCTGGTCCTGCTGCTTAAAATATAAATCTCTGTGCCCTGGAGGATAAACCACAAACTTCTGGCTGAGGCACTGAGGTCGGTCACTGCTGTTGAGGTTTTGCCCATCTCTCCAGCCTCCTTTCATAACCCAGCCCTCGCCCCCAGTGGCTGCTTTGCTGCTTCTCCCTTTCTGCCTTTGCGTGCCACTCCACCTTGACCTTGTCTACCCCAGGGACTTGTCCTTCACGATTCCCTGAGAACTTTCTGTCTTCAGGCTGAGTTGACTGCTTCCGTGTCTCCTCTTCTGCAGCACCTCACACATCCCTCTAGTCTAGAACTCCTTTCATTGCTGGACACACCTGTTTACTTACCTCGTTCCCCTCCTAGACCCTAATCCCTTCCAAGGTAGGGACTGTGTTCTTCTCCCTATCGCTTGGTGTGGTGCCTGAAATACAGCTGTCTTTTCATAAGTCCACTGCATCAGTAAATGAACAGAACAGACATGACCATGACAAAGAGATTCACTCCAATGCTCCTCCTGGAAACTGGCTGTGATTTCTCACTCTCTCTTCTTCTGATACAGGTTGTATCATTCTGAGTCTCCTGACAGCCAATGCATAAAGAGAAATAATAAAGGATATGGCATTGTTGTCTGAAGAAAAAGCAAGACTTTCACTTCTTTGACAATTCATTTTTCTGATGATAAATTTTAAAAGAAATCCATCGCATGAGTTCTCGTGCAGGAACATTGAACCACATAATGAACAGTATCTTTAAACAGTTTTTACAGAAGCTACGGAAATATTCTTCACTTCAGTGTTTCCAATATTAATGCTTAAAAAAAAGAGAGATAAAGATCTGGCACTGAAACATGATTCATGAAACACTTTCCACTGGGAAAGGCTAAGCTAATGAGACCACATTTAGAACATTCTGGTGTCAAGGATACAGCTTAGCACATGGAGGAGCCTGCACATCTATAAACTCTATTTCTCAAGTATCAATTGTCTCAGCCAGGCTTTGACAGGAACTCAATGACAACCCCAAATCGGATTCTCTGAGATCCTGGAAAACTCCCACTCATTCAAGGGTAGTTATTTGTAGCATGTAAATTCTTGCCAGATTGAGAGAAGACTTTGGCCCATTGAATAAAAATAGACAAATGTTCAGAAACTGGAGGAGGAGGATAGGAGAGGTTCTGGGTTGATTGTTCAACCATACCATTTGTGGTTTTTCTTTTTTTTAAGTATAGTTGATTTACAATGTCTTTTTAGTTCCAGGTATACAGCAGAGTGATTCAGTTACATATGCATGCATTCTTTTTCAGATTCTTTTCCCTTAAAGGTTATTAAAAATATTGAGTGTAATTCCCTGTGCTATATAGTAAGACCTGGTTGGTTATCTATTTTATATATAGTAACCACACCATTAGTTTTTATTGCAATGCATCAAGGCACTAAAAAAAATAAGTTACTACTATGTGGGTTTATCACTGGCCCACAAGTGCACCCAAGACTGTAGGAAAATTTACCTGCCTGTGGATTTGTGTCAAAAAGCACTAGGCACTTTCCCCCCACCCCAGCCTCTACCTACAAAGACAAATACTAATTTATGAAGAATTAAGCCTCTGGAAATGAGACTTGGGAGGAGAGGGGTGGAGTAAATTGGCATTGGGCAAATAAGGTACCTAAATAGCTGAGCATCCTTCAGGAGGCTGAACACAATAGAAAATTTCATGGTAGTCAGCACCCTGCTTGCAAGTGAGAAGCACAACTGTAGATCAGAGTTCAGATCAGACGGGTGTCAGGCAGAGCCTGCAGCTGCAGACTTCCTCATCTCAGTTCCATTGTGTCCTTGTTCTGACAGAAACATCTGAGGGGGGCAGAGTCGAAATTCAGTCACAAGAATAGTCATTAAAGCAATCATCAGAACCCAGAAAAAGACTTTCACAATGATTAAAAAAAAAAAGCAAAAAAAATTGTTGCAATAATTATTTTCACCTCTTCATCTGCTAAATATTGAGACTTCCTATATAAAGAAAATGAAAGAACTCTAACTTCTAAAATAAAGCTGCTAGAAAAATGTCAGCAAAGCAGTTTTCCAGAGCAAAGAAAGTGGATGTTGCTTTCAGTATATTGATTGATATGTAATCCAAACATATTGACTTATGTGTAATTAACAAAAGAGTTTAATTAATCTGCTGATTGAAAATGTCATCAATCTTATTCAAGAGCATTTTAATTCAAAGATAATATCATTACGAGTATTATGCTCAAGTAATTTCACTTAATTAATCACAAAACTTGTTCTCACATATGCCTTTCATCTCCATAAATCATAAAATAACTGACAAATTTTCTTTCTAGGAGGAAATTAAAGATATCAATTTGAAGCACTTTATTTTATATGATTGCATGATGTGTTCTGAAATGAAAATGATATGTTTCAAAAGATACCCTGTTTCCATTTCTCTCTGCTTATATAGTTGTGTAAGATGACAGTTCTTGGAGGAGCAGTCCTGTATCCACAAATAAAATAAAATTCTCTAAATCATTTTAAAGGAAAGGATGTGTTTTCTCAGGTTGGAGGAATATCTGAGTTTGTTTTTTCTAAAAACTTGGCAGAACAACAAGGACCAGCTACTGAATAATCATTCAAATGACAAGTCTTCATTAGGTTGAATTACTGAAATGAAACTATTTCTCTAATTGTCATTCTTCTCTCATCCTGTATAGCAAGCTGAAATGAACAAAATACACTTAGAGTCTGGAAAGAAGGTCCCCCAAAGCCAATTAATGCTCCCAAGTTAGGAAGATACTAATTAGCAATTATTTCTGCCCAGTGCTGCCCAGGCATCCCGGGTTGCTAAATCTCCCTCTTGACCTTAATCATCAGAGTACACTCACTGAATAGCGATCACTCTTTCTAGGGTGGTTTGGAGAAGATGTGTCTGTACAATACTAAATGACCTTCTTCCTCATCCTGGGAAAGATAAATTGTGTGCAGATAAGGAAAAACCAAAGCAGGTATAGGGGTGAGAGATACATTTTTAACAAATGGAGCTAAGTTATAATTGAGCAACCAGAGAAGGGTGAAAAACAGCAAGAAGGAAGGATGCAAGCAGAAAAGAGAGATGGTTTAGAAAGAGATGCAGGAAAAGAAGCGAGGAAGAAATAGGCCGGAAGGGTGCAGCGTGACTGCTCTTTTTCCTGGCCCTTTCTCCCCAATAGTGTGAATCAAACTGCAGTTCATACAGTGAGACCTAATTAAGCCAAAACTCCCTTTCCAGGAACCCTAAAGTCACTCACAGATCCTGGTGTCTTTAGTAATCAAAATGCCAAGAAGATGTTTTAGTTTACAGAAAGGCGATGTTGAGAAAATTCCAATGCATTTTTAGGATACTTGTTACCATAATTCTCATTCCCTCATTTAAGCACAATTCCCTGAAATAAATAAATAAATTGGATGAGATATTTTTCCCCATGTCCAAGGGAAAAGCTTAAAATATGAAGTAGGGTAAAAAAATCCTTTTCATTTGCAGGTTACAGAGTCCTTAAATTGATACATGAATCTCCAGGAAGATTCTCTGGTAGACAGTGATTCTCATGACCAGCACATTTTTCTCATGAGGACTACATGGTTTTACCTTTATTGAATTAAATTTAACAAATATCTATTGAGCCCTTATTATATCCAGGAGAGTATGCTGTGAGTTATAGAGTAGTCAGATATAGTGTCTGTCTTCAAAAATTTTACTATTTTGGAAGCATGAGAATGGAGAATAAAGACAAGTAGACGTATTAACAATTGAGTCTAACAGAGTTAAAATAATGTAAGGTCCATAAAAAAGATACAAACTAAACGAGATAAGGTGTCAGGGAGGGTGTCTGTTCAAGTAGCTAAAGGAAAGTATCATAGACTTATAAATAACAGACATTTATTTTCTTATGGTTCTGGAGGCAGGAAGTCCAAGATCATGGTCTGGTTCTGGTGACAGAATTTGTTCGCTTTGTAGACTGCCAACCTCTTTTTGTAGTTTCACACAGTGAAGAGCAGAGAAGGGAAGCAAGCTCTTTGGGATCTCTTCTTATTAGGGCACTAATTCCATTCCTAGGGGCTTCATCCTTATCACCTCATGCAATGTTAATTACCTGCCAGATTCCCCATTCCTAGTACTATCATATTGAGGGGGAGTTTCAATAGCACAATTTGGAGAAGGATGCGAACATTCAGTTCACAAGCAGAGGCAGAGATGATATCTGGTTTCTTTGGGGAGGGTTCATTCATTCATTTAAAAATCACGTCATGAACTCTGACAATGGCTCATGCCCATCCCCGTATTAGGACTGGTACACAGTGGTGAACAAAACAATCAAAAGGGAAAACTAATTAAGTACCAAGTTTAACATTAGGTAATTTTTTCTTTCAGTGGCTTATTACATATTCTTTCCATATGCTCACAAGTACATGAAAGTGTCAGGTTTATTTTTGACAAACAGACGGTAGAACACGTTGCTCCTTGTTTTAATTTGAATTTTGCAAATAACTAGTGAAATGTAGAACTTTTCAAACCTGTGTTTATTTTTCATTCACATCTCTGCTGTGACTCGCCTTTCAAAGCTTTGACACTTTTTTTTTCTTCTGTTTTTCATTTGTCTTTTTCATATTCATTTGCATGGAATGTATATTTATTCTGGATAGTATGCCACCATATACACAGAAAACACCTCTCCTAGTCCCTAGGTTGTTTTTAAACTTTGTCTATATGACATGTTGCCTTGTGGAGTCAAATTTATCTACTTTTTCTTTAATGGCGTGTGCTCTTTGATCTTTTTAAAGGATTCATTCCTTATCCCAAGTTTACATTTTTTTCAATATTTTCTACATTTTATTCAACATACTTTTCCCAGGAGTATTTTTCACATATTTGTCTGGAATTCATTTGTGTCTGGTGTAAAGTATTCATCTAATTTTCACATGCTTTCCTTGTAAAAACTCAAGTGTCACAATACCATGTATTTTACAGATTATCTGTTTTCCCATTGATTTTGACGTGCCTTCAGTAACAAGCCAAGTTCCATTTTAAGTTATTTTCAGGGGTTTCTACACTATTCCAAAGGTCCACTGATAAATTCCTCCGATGTTTTCTATTTTCTGGGTTTTCACTCTATTTTGTTTACTTTCTTGTCCTAATTTGTGTCCATTAATCACACTTCCTTCATTTTCTTTATCTTCCTTTACCCATTTACTGTTAAGCAGTCTACGTTTGTTTCTTTAGTAATGCATAAAGATGTAGAGATACAGAGTCAAATTTATTTTTTTCTATCAAAGTTACTACATATGTCTGCCTTCCTTCCAAATAGATCTAGGACGTTTGCATACTTTGATTCCCTTCAGCATTTTCCCACCCAGCTCCCCTGCTATTGTGCTTAGTTTTGTTAGTCTGTTTGATGTTTGGTTCATTTTGTCTTAAGCACATATTATGGCAATATTATTAGTCTCATTGATTATACTCTTCCTCTCAATTTTCATTTAGATTATATCACCACAATTTATTCGTTCCCTTTGTTATTGGCATCCCACTTCTTCCTCAAATACATTTTTCTTCAAACTAAAGTACATCATTTAGCAATCTTTTTAGTGAATGTCATCTATTTAGGTTACTGTGAACAGTAAACTTTATCACACGTAGTTAGCCTAACATGCCTTTATCTTACTTTCACTCTTCTATCTAATTTTCTGAACAGGCAAAACAAGCACTTGATACAAATTCAAGAAGTATAAAAGGCCTTACTTTTAAATAATAGATCAGCTCATTATAGATTTATAAGTTCCCAATTATTTGCCCTGAGGACTTTGGAAATGTATTCCACTACCCGATGGCAGCTATTGCTGCCAAAGAGAAGTATGCTGCCAATCTTATTACTGTGTAATTACAGTTAACCTTTTCATCCCCTGCCCCACGTGGACTCTCGGGATTTCTAACTACACTTGATGTTCTGCATTTGGACTATTAGAAATCTAGGTGTGGAGTTTATCTATCTATCCATTGATCTATCTATCTCTATTTTTCTATATCATACCATTCAGCTGTTCTCTTTTACAATTTCTTTGCTCAAGCCCCATGGGACTGACCAATTCAAACCACTTTTTAAGTTGGCTTATGGTCTCAGATTTCCTGTTCCACATATGTAAACATGGACCTTATTTATCTGCACATAATGCAATCCTGGAGTTGTGATTTGGTACAATGGTTTCCACTCCTAGCACAAGCAGCTAGCTTGCTTCAGGATATACGTCTGTGTAGTGAGCAGTGTTTTGTTTTCACTATGCAAGAATGGGAAGTACATTTCTAGCCAAAAGCCCCATAATAGGGCATTCAATTTCTGGGACCCTCATCCCAACCCAGAGCTTGTGGACTTTACTGCATCCCCAAGATGATCTTCAGAACACAGCCACTGAAGTCTCTGGAGGCTCCAGGCCTCCCTGAGCAAGGTGAGCCTTCCTACTAACCACTTTGGGTTCCTTTTTTTTGTGTTGAGCCCTGGAGAACCTCCTTTTTGCTTTTATGTCTGTCTCTTTTAATTTCTATTTTTTAATGTTTTACCCAGCATTTTTATTAATATAGATTGGGAAGCATATTTATTGTGTTCAATCTATTCTCATGTCCAGAAAATTCCTTGGTACTTAATGTCACTAGGGTTTGAACCCTGGGAATCACACAGGATCCCTCTTCCTCAGTCGGTTACACATTCCTATCAGTTCTGTTCTTAAAGATCTCTCAATTTCATGCCCACTTCTCTGAGTCACTCTATTACAGTGACTAAGACGATTCGTTTAAGTTACCAGACTTCCTTATCTAAAATTTTCTTTGTAGTAACAAATCATGGGGCTCTGTGTTATATGTTAACGATAAGGTTGTATTTTTTCATCTACTAATTGTTCTTCTCCATCGCTTCTAATCTTTCTTATAAAATGGTATAGAATTAATATGTATTTAAATACTTTATTTCTAACTACAATAGTAATTATTATTCAATGAACAGTACTAAGACATTGGTTAACCTTTTTGAACAAAAAGAATAGTTTAGATCCCAATGTCACATGGTACAAAAATGTAATTACCAGACTTCCTTATCTAAAATTTTCTTTGTAGTAACAAATCATGGGGCTCTGTGTTATATGTTAACGATAAGGTTGTATTTTTTCATCTACTAATTGTTCTTCTCCATCGCTTCTAATCTTTCTTATAAAATGGTATAGAATTAATATGTATTTAAATACTTTATTTCTAACTACAATAGTAATTATTATTCAATGAACAGTACTAAGACATTGGTTAACCTTTTTGAACAAAAAGAATAGTTTAGATCCCAATGTCACATGGTACAAAAATGTAGCTGCTATTATAGCCTAAATCTATAAAGGCACCAAAAGAAAAAGACAATTTAAATGTCCATCAACAGAGGAATGGATAACAAAGGTGTGGTACATGTATATGGAATATTACTCAACTGTAAAAAAGAAATAAAGAATGACATTTGCAGCAACATGGATGGACCCAGATTGTCATACTGAATGAAGTAAGTCAGACAAAGAAAAATAAATATTATATGATATCACTTACATGTGGAATCTTAAAAAAAAATAGTACAAATGAATTTATTTACAAAACAGAAATAGAGTCACAGATTAAAAAACAAACGGTTACCAGGAGGAAGGCAGGGAGGAGATAAATTAGGTGATTTGGATTGATATATGCACTATTATATTTAAAATAGATGACTAAATGACAGGGAATAGCACAAGGAGCTCTACTCAGTACTCAGTAATGACCTATATGGGAAAGAAATCTGCAAAAGTGTGTAAAGATATAGATATGTATATATGATGTATAACAAATTCACTTTGCTGTACACATAAAACATTGTAAATCAACTATACTCCAATAAAAGTTTTTTAAAAATAAAATATTTTCTAAGCAAGGTGCAA